>JAFEMH010003359.1:0-270997 GCA_022495995.1 Adenophora triphylla var. japonica
TTTGAGTAATGAATAAAAAGTTTTATTTCAGCAAGTTAATCATCCCTAGTTATTGTTTTAGAATCTCAAATCGCTCATCCATGGATTCTTTGTCGTCAGCAACATTGTCAACGCGCAGATATTAGACAAGTTGATACTTTCTTTTTTCAACATGGTCTCTTATGAAGTGATTCTTGACCTCATTACGCTTAGTTTTGAGTGCTGAACAGATTTTCGTCATTGAAATAGTGCTTTGGAGTTGGTCACAGAAAATAGGCATTTGATAGGTTCATCCTAAAGTGCCTTGAAGTTGACTTTCGAGATACAAGATTTGAGAAGAAGGTAGGTCAGCAGCGGCCGTATATTCTGCTCTCCGTGCTGTTGAAGTGGCACCGATGTTTGCTTCACCAAGCAAAATATTCTTGATCCGTCAGCTGACATCCTCCACTTGTGGATTTTCCATCCAAGCTGCATCCTCAGCATAGTCAATCTGACCAGAATCCAACCACTGAGATTGGAGATTCAGTGATACCATAGACCATAGTCAGGATTTCCTGCAAGATATCTGTGAATCCTTCTGATAGCCGAGAGATGAGATTCTCTTTGCATCATCTTGAAACCCAGCACACAGATAGGCGAACATGATGTCAGGCCTAGATGTAAGTCACATATAGGAGAGATCCAACGCACTCCTCTATAGCTGCTTGATTAACACTTCGGTCATCGCATCGCCATTTGTCGCCGGGTTGTTGCCGATAAATGGATTTTAGCAGTGAGGGCAGCTTGCATATCAAATATCTTTGTCATATTCTTCTGTATTGTTCTTCGTTAATGAAGATCTCTTCCTTCATTTGTTTGACTTGTAGGTATTTAGGAAGAATGTAACTTCACCAATCAGACTCATCTTCAAACTTCTAATTCTCTTCATGATTTTCAAACTCGTGCATGTAGATCTTCAGCCTGATTTATCCAAAATGAATATCATTCACATGTTACCTGAGTAGTAGATCTTCTCCAAATTACTCCATAGTATTAATAACATGCTCTTTGTAAATTCTTCGCCAAGGAAGCATTGTTTCTCATAATGTGTCATACCAAGTTTTCTGTGGGCTTGCTTTGAGGCGTCATAGCAGTGCTTCATCTCGTTTAGTACATGGGTCTCGCTTGGATGCTCAAAGTCAAGGGGTTGTGACACAGATAATACTCATTTAGAACCTCACTAGGAAGACACTTTTGACATTGCTTGGAACACTGTTTTCTTGAATGAGGTAAAGCAGCAAGGAAGAAATCGATATTATCTGTTGCCGCAGGTCGCAAATGTTTCATCATAGTCAATTCCTTCTTCAGCATCTATCCTTGAGCTACAAGGGTTCCTCTTGTTTCTGCTACCACGTTGCCTTCTTCATTCATTTCTGTTCCTCAATGTTTTGCCTGCTTTAATAACTGCTTTGATTTTTGGATTTAGGAACAAGTTGCTGACCTTGTTTCGGGCCTGCTCAAGTTCTTCCTCCATAGCTTTCACCCAGTCAGTAGCCTTTGATGGGCTTCATTTGCTTTCAGCCTCTATTTGAGAGATGACACACTCATTAATGAGCCAAAAACAGTGCATGTCTTGTGTCTCGGTAGTTCTATTTGTGGTATAAAACATATTTTGGGATATGCTTCTTTTTAAAACCGTACTTAACCATGCAGATACATAGTTAGGTCCTAACATTTCATTTCTGAGTTTGATTTACGATTTTTTAAGCTTCTATAATATCTATATTTTGTGTCATGACAAATTTGTAGTTTTTCCCTTGAAAGTAATATTTTTGTGAGGGAAAACTCATTATCTTGAGTTAATACTCCCTTCATCTCGCCTCGAAGCTTCACATTTTACCTAAATATGTCCCTAGAGAAAGCTTCACCATTTCTCAAATGGAAAAGATTTGTTAATACTCTATTATACATACCTCACTTCTCATAATCACATTCATAAATTACTGGGATCTCACTAAATGTCATACCCACTGAAATTTTCCCCTCACACATTTAAATTATGGGAGTCTCAATTTGTCTAGCCCACTCACTTATTCTCTCACACAATCATTTTTCCACTGGCCTGATCTTCCTTTACTTGTTGCCAACACCAAAATGGTGAAGCTTATCGAGACGGAGGAGAGTAGCTCGGGAGAGAATGCCAAAGACGCTAAGAGTACTGGCGAGAATTTTGAGTTTCTTTCATATTATTAGTTGAATATTACAAAAAAAAAAAAATCTTTGTATATAAAACATTGAAGTGTTCTAAATTTTCCAACAAAAGTATAATCACCTTCTTATTATGTTTTGCTTCTTTTGATTGAAAACTTATCTCTTCACATATTTGTTGGCTCATCTATCCACTCAAAATATGTTAATCACTTACTTTAGTTACTAATTTGATCCAAAAAAAATTAAGTTAGTAATTATTGCTTTCAAAACATTTCAATTAATAAGCATAAAACACACGAATTACACCATTTTACTCATTTGCTTCCTAATTTGACTTGTCAACAAAATAGGGAAAATACCATTTTAAAACTCATTAACTCTCAAAGTAAATCTCTGTCCACTCCAAAATGGAGAGAAAGCATTACAAAGTGCCCTTTTGTTATAAGAGTAATTATCTCCTTTCCTTTTTGTCTCAATTTTACTGTTTTCTTTCACATAAATTGAAATTATCAATAACTTTCTTTTATTTTCTCCAACTACGTGTTTTTTAGGCAATCATCCATAACATTTATTTTCTTTTATCACATTTTTTGGAAGCAAATTTCATTTTTGTCACATAGAAAATAAAAAACTTTCCAAATTTCGCAACGAGCAATTTTGCAATCAGCGAATCTTATTCTTTAAAATGGAACGACAAACAATAAATAAAGATATAATTGGATAGCAAAGATGGTGGCTGGACGAAAGTAAATCATACGAATGAGTTGTAATGTACTATTACTAGTACGCTCACGTGCGCTGTCGGCACGGGATAATATGCATGGATGGTCAAGTGAAGAAAATTAAAAGATAAAACCATTAGTAAGTACCTCGATGTGTCAAATGTTCACACATCTCAAAGCCCGTGAAAATAGAAGAGCAAAGTATCACAAACTATAAATTGATATTGCCTACGTTTATTTCCTAACTCTTACATCAACTTGAAAGCATATGAAAATTGTAAATGTTAGATTGAAGAGAACAAATCGAAAATGTGAAAGAATTTAAATGTGTAGTTAAACATTAACAAATATAGTAGCAAACAACGAGCAACTACAAACATATATTACCTAAAGTTTGTCCTCATCCTGCATCAACTTCGTAGGCAATGAAAATTCAAATGCTAGATTGAAGTATCAAACTAAAAATGTGAAAGAATTCAAAAGCGCACAGTCAACAACAAATGCAGCAAATTTATGGTATTTAATATAAGGGATGAAAATTGGTTCACCGCTTTTGAAGTTGCAAAGATTTATTTCTCCATGCGTTTCGACATCAATCTTCAACCCCACAGCACACGGGTCTTGGACTTTAACATAGCCCCGGTTATGATTGCCGGGAACAGAATTGTGCGTAAACAAAGTACCAGGCAATCACAAAATTACGTCAAAAGCCCCTATGCTCGCCATTTCAAAGT
This sequence comes from Adenophora triphylla var. japonica, assembly GCA_022495995.1. Taxonomy (NCBI): domain Eukaryota; kingdom Viridiplantae; phylum Streptophyta; class Magnoliopsida; order Asterales; family Campanulaceae; genus Adenophora; species Adenophora triphylla. The sequence goes on from JAFEMH010003359.1 coordinate 3,626, forward strand.
TTCTATTCATGATAGGCTTTCTCCATTTTCGCTCATGTTACAGGTCAACAGTCTGAGCGTAAGTGGGGTGGAACGGTATGATCCCATATGAGCCATACGGGAACAAGGAGTCATTTGTGAATCATTGAGCTTGATCTTGTAAATGCTTCGTTGAACGCGGAAAACATATTTAAAACATGTACATTAGATCACAGGCAATACATATATATAGGGCTATATAAATGCAGTCATGTTATCGATATTGTGTCCCGCCTGTTTACTAAAGTTAGTTATTCATCTCCATAGTAAATCTCCTACCCTTGTTTTTTTGTTGGTTTAATTGAAATTTAACAAAAAAGTTGTTGCATTCATTTATTCATGTGCCTCTTAAATATTGATAGTTAATATAATGTTTATATTAAATTTTATAAAAATTATTTAACATGAAATGTGTATATCATTACCCATGAAAAATGGAGAGACAGATTGTGATTGCTCAATTCGGGAATACTTTTAGAAATCGGTTAATGAGAGTCGCTGAATTAAAGCATTGATAATTGGTCTTAAGGTTAGAATTGAAGAAAGGGCACAACATCAGTTGACTGCCTTGGATCGCAGTGAAGAGCAATCCATATCAACCGTTCTTTATGTAACATCAATAGGTATTATAGTTCCAAAGTGAGAGAGAAAATGAGATAGAAAATATTAAGATGATAAGTCGTTATGAGTACACAAATGAAAAACCATTAATACAACATTATATACTTTCGCTCATAGAAAATGAGACTTATCACGTTATTTTCTTCTGCATTTATTACAAAGTGGGTAAGACATTCACATAGAATTACAGGAGTATTGCGCAATTAAGCGTCGTCAGAATAGGCATTTTGGTTAGCTTAAAAGTTAGTCATGAAATTCACTCCAAGTGGCCAGTGTCACTGAAATGACGTCCTGTGCCCTCTGCCCATGAGCAAGGCGACTTGGAAATATAATATCATAGGTTTTTACTTGCAACAGCTTAGATATTACTTTGACTTTAATAAATTACTTAGTCAACTTCTGACCGTAATTTTATGAAAATTTAGATATTTTTATGTACTATAAAAATTGTTATTGTTTTACCATTAAAAATACTATCAATAATACTTTAGAATTTCATGAAAATATCTATATTTTTCTATAAAATTATTCATATTTTTTATAAAAACATGTCGCACTCACTGAGTTGATTACCCTCGCTTGAAAGGGAGGGAGCTTATCGGATCTACACTTTTATTTTTAAAAGTATTTTATTAAAGTGGCAACCAAAACTGCATAATCTCAACCTCAACCACTTTCCTCTTTCACCCTGACCACCCTTATCTCACCCTCTTTCATGTAACCTCAAACCCGCTCACTATCTTTTCGCCTGCAGCTTTTCAAACTTCTAACACTATTATGCAGAAATCATGCTCTAAAATGAATTACATTGATGTGTGCTTGTAAGATTGACTCAAAGTGGGAGACTGTTTATTTGAGTGCTCAATGATAACAAAGTTAAGTAAAGACATGGAAATAAATGGTAAATAGTCTCTTGAATACGGCCAGCAAGCTCGGTCTATGTTATACATCTCCTCAGTAAGCACTTTCAAGAAAGCTTGACTTGGCGAATAAAAGTAATGTCTCCAATTGAAAGTCAAATAGGTTACTTACTGGGTATTTAGGGCTTCTTAAATGAGATTGAGTTGGTATCAGTGAGTGAAAAGAAAATGCTGAGCCAGAGCGGCCATCACACATTATGCAAATTATGTGCACTGGGGCCCTGGTCGACTGGCAAAGGGTGCCTGCAGCTGAAGAAGAATGGAATTAGTACCAGCCAATCTGCTTTCACGGGCCACTTCCCAATCTCACTCTTTCTTCCATCTAAAACATTTGTCCAACTACTAGTCTCTTGAAACCCACACAACCCTACCTCCTTTATGTGTCTCTCATACACTCACTGTCATTTTTAACCTAAAAAAAGAATAATGACTCACTCTGTTCTCAGGTTTCCTTGACCCTCAACATATATAGTCTCCGTGTCAAATAGATCCAATCATAGGTACGTACCGCACCATTGACGTATAGCATTCTTTTTTTTTCTCAACTTTTATTGCTCGTGTATCCGTAGGGTTTTTTATAAGATATGGGATTGGAGTGAATTTACCTTTGTTCATGGCTCTCAAAGTTGTTGCTTCTTGGAGCAGTTTTCCTTGTGCTCCTTTCTTTCTCACTTAACTTGCTAACAATGACCACAAAATCTTACATCTTTCCATTTAGGAGCCTTTTCTATAAATCGAAGATGACGAGGTGTAGGGAGAGAGCAGGCAGGGCCCAGAAAATGAGATGGAAAATAGGAGGCGATAGTCGCTATAAGTGAAATAAAAGTGAGCTCACATTATCAAATAAATATTATATACTTTCGTTCATAGAAAATGAGACCCAATTAATAAGAGCGCATTTATATGACAAAGCTGGTAAGACATTCGGAATAGAAGTAAAGGGAGCATTGCGTTAAATTAAGGTCAAAATATGCATTTTGGCTAAATGAAGTTAAACATGTGAATATCTCCAGTGATATGTTCATGTGAAATGATCAATTTGTCCCCAAAAGATGTCCATGATATACACTTGCACATAACAACAGCATATGCCACTTACGTAACAGTGGCTTGCGGCACTTGGCAAGTGCCGAAATCAGAAAAAAGTGGCATAAAGCGTTATTTTCGGTACATTTTCGGCACTTTATAAGTGCCAGAGCCGCGTCGGCAATACTTAAGACACTTAAAAGTGCCACAATTTACCTCCGGCACTTTGAAAAGTGCTACAATTTTCAGCACTCTCGAAATCGCCATAATTTGAGCACTTTTTTAAATGTCAATTTTCTGCCACTTCTTAAAAATGCCAAGATCTTTTCGGCATTTATGAAAGCGCCATAATTATCCGGCACTTATGAAAGTGCCACACTTTTTTGGCGAGTTTTTAAGTGCCTAGCAAATTTCGGCTGTACTTTGCAAGCGCCTCAAATTTCCAGCCTTTTGTGCGTTCATTTTCTGACATTTTGAAAGGTGTTTGACATTTCCGGCATCTTCTTTGGCACAGTATTAATGAACTCCGACGGATATGATTGTTTGCTTTGCAGACCACTGCAAATAGTCAGACATCTCAAGCATATTTATCGCCACATTCCTGTTTTATTTTGATTTGAACTAGAACAAAGCATGAGAAAAACAACTTTTCTCATTGCTATCAAAGAAAATATGTATAACAGAACACTCAGAGGTGACAACTGCAACTTGAGCAAGGTAGAGCATTGCCTTATTATCATAACACCTAAAAGCTAAACATTCAATTGTTCAAACAAAAGCGTGATGAAATAATGGTCTTCTTCCATGTATAGAATGCATTACAAGAAGACGTGATTCATCACCTGCAAACAAACACATATAGCACAATTACTTTAGTTTTTAAAGAGACTTTTGAAAAATTATAAAGTTAGTCACAATGATAACTTCGTGCTGTTACATCTAGATTGATGCAACAGATTTTCCAATAGTTTCTCCCAACTTGGTGACTCGTGTTAAGGCCTAATCTTTTCGAATGGCTTTATCGCTTCTTTTGATAAGTATTTCCCATAATTCAATTCCCAGTCGGTTCAACAACCCTAGAGGCATTTTTACTGATCAAAATTCCGTGAATATCACTTGTGTTTTGACCTTTATAGTCAGGAGAAACCACAAGAACTTTCCCGCAGCTTAACAAAGTAATTAACAACTAGCTCTAATGTTAATCTTACTATATACTAGGGAAAGTTCTATTTCGTGAATCTCGACTATAAAGGTCCATTATTAATATCATTTGGTGGCTGAGGAATTTATAAGTAATAAAAATGCCTCTAATAAATGTAGCTTGTCAGAACCTAATCTGCTGTATTGGTTTTAGCAATGGTGTAAACACAAGAGTTTAGCAAAATGCAAAGAACACAACCACCATCAATGGATAATGAATTCCCAGTACTTGCATCCTAGCAAGCCATAAAACTCATTCGAAAATTAATTAGGCCTTACGAAGGAGTCAAGTTGGGATGAAGCTAGTTGTATGAAAAGTGTCCGTCATGAGGAAATATAGATGTAACCCTCACGAGGTTGTCCATATGTATTCTTATCACTTTTCAAAGTCTCTTTAAAAACTGAGATAAATGGGGAAAGTAACATGAGATGCTATAATTATTGTAGACCATAGTGCCAGTGATGGAAGTTCACAATTTGCCTCAGTAATACATTGTCCCTATGGAAGAAGACCATTATTTCATCACACTTTTGTTTGAACAAATACCACGTGTCCTTGAATATGGACTTTTAGCTAGTAAATAAGATGTCAAGGCTCATGGTCACAATGTATACAGGCTGCTCGCTAAATTTTTGAATTATTACTTTCGACATGATATAATTTATACTTATTTTCTTTGATGACAATGAGAAAAAGTTATTTTTTATATACTTTGTTCTAGTTTAGTCAAAATTAAGTAGGAATGTAAGTATTAAATATGCTTGAGATTTGTATCTATTTGTAAAGTGAATTTCCAAGAACAATCATATCCGTCGGCTCATTAATACTCGGTGCAAAAGTGCTGGAAATGTGTGGCACTTTTCAAAGTGCTTTTAAAATTAAGGCACTTTTTTAAAAGGCCGGAGTTCTGAGGCACTTACAAAGCCGTTGAAATTTGTGGTACTGAAAAACTGCCTAAAATTGTGGCACTTTCATAAGTGCCGGATACACTATGGCACTTTCATAAGTGCCGAAAAATTGTGGCATTTTGGGTTAAGTGCCGAAAATTGTAAATTTAAAAAGTGCCGGAAATTATGGCATTTCTAAAGTGCTTGGAAAATTGTGGCACTTTTTCAAAGTGCCGAAAATTGCGCACTTTTAAGTGCCTAGCATACGACGCGATTTATTATGGCACTTATAAAAGTACCGAAAATGTGCCTAAAATAGCTTTTATGGCACTTTTTTCGATTTGTGGCACTTAAAAAGTGCCACAAAAACCTCGTTTTGTTGTAGTGTATATGATGTTATATTTTCAAGTCATATATCGTGGACATCTTTTTTTTAGGGACAAATTGATCATTTCACATGACATATTGATCTTGAGATAGTTATATACGACTAACTTCCCTTAGCCAAAATGCATATTTTGACCTTAATTTAACGCAATACTCCCTTTACTTCTATCTCGAATAACTTTTACCTAACTTTGTCATATAGAGCGCCTTATTGTTAAGTCTCATTTTCTATGAACTAAAGTATATAATATTTATTTATTAATGTGACTCACTTTTAATACTTGGTAACCAGCTTATCGCCTTACTATTTTCTATCTCATTTTCTCTCTCCTACCCACCTCATTAAACACCTCAAAGGTAATCTTCGAATAGAAAAATCCTCAGCGGGAGGATGTAAGTTTCAGTGTCATTGTTGTAAATTAAGTAGAAAGAAAAGAACAAAAGGAAAACATAACCAAGAAGCAAACAACTTTGCGCAGCCATGAACAGCTGCAAATTCCTCCAAACATATCTATAAAAAACCCTACGCATACACGAACAAACAAAATTGAGAAAAAAAGAATACTATACACAATCATGAAATATGCCTACGATTAGTTGTCTATTTATTTTGGAGACTATATATGTTGAATAAGAATACAAGGGTGGACGGGTGTCAGTTTATTTTTTAGGTTAAAAATGAATAGAATAGTGAGTGTATGTGAAGTTTACATAAAGGAGTGTAGGGTTCAAAGGGTTACATAGCACAGTTGGAGCGAGTGTTTTCACCTAAAGAGGGGCGGATTGGGAAGTGGTTGATGAAACAGACGACGAGGGTACTAATTCTGCTCTTTCTTCAACTCTCTGAAACTTTTGTAAGTATAATCAAATTTAGTGCACATAATTTGCATAATGTTATGATATTATCTATCAAGCATTTTCTTTTCACTCATGGGACACCAACTCAATCTCATTTAAGGCCTATAAGATATTTTCATGCAATAAGTAACATATATTTCACTTTGGAACAAATGTTTTATTCACCAAGTCAAACTTTCTTGAAAGTGCTAAAAAGTTTGGGGAGATATCTTATAAGGTGAGCTTGCTATTATTATTCAAGAATATTTACAATTTGTTTCCATGTCTTTACTTAGCCATATTGCAGGCACTCGAATAATTGATATACTTGGTCAATATTTTATTTATTGTACTCGTATCATTTTAGAAAGCATGATTTCTCTATAATAGTATTTGGGGTTTTGAAAACCGCAATCGAAAGGGATAGTGAGCTGGGCTTGAGGTTACATGAAAGAGGGTGAGATAAGGGGGCGAGGGGAAAGAGGAAAGTGGTTGGGGTTGGGATTATGGATTTTGGTTACTTTTGTAAAATACTTTTTAAAAATAAAAGTGTGTAGATCCGATCGCTCCCTTTATTTTCTCAAGTGGTAATCAACTCAATCAGAATTTTGACATATTTTTATAAAAAATATGAGATAATTTTATAGAAAATATAGATATTTTCATGAAATTCTAAAAATTGTTATTGAGTAGTATTTTTAATGGTAAAACAATAACAATTTTTATAATTGCATAAAAATATCTAAATTTTCACATAAAAATTACGGTCAAAATTTGATAGAGTTGACTCATTAAAAGTCAAAGTAATCTAAATTTTTCGAGAGATCAGGAGAGATATTTGTTTTTATAATTTGTTGCAAATAAAAAATATGATGTTATATTTCCAAGTCATATATATCATGGACATCTTTTTTTAAGGACGGTTGATCATTTCAGATGACATATTACTTGGAGTTAGTTTCATGACTAACTTTCGCTAACCAAAATGCATATTTTGACCTTAATTTAACGCAATACTCCCTGTAATTCTATACTGAATAATCTTACCCACTTTGTCATCTAGAGCGTCTTATTGATAAGTCTCATTTTCTATGAACGAAAGTATATAATATTTATTTATTAATGAGACTCATTTGTAATACTCATAACGACTATCATCTTAATATTTTCTATCTCATTTTCTCTCTCACCTCAGTTCATAACCACCTATTGACTTTACATAAAGAACGGTTGATATCGTTCCATAACCACTACGATCCAAGGACAGTCATTTGATAATTTATTTTCTTCTTCAATTCTAACCATAAGATTAATTATCAATGCTTTAATTCAACGACTCTCATTAACCGATTTCTAAAATTATTCCTGAATTTATCAATCACAATCTCTCTCCATTTTTCGTGATATCAGTATACTTCAGCTGTTTCATATTAAATAATTTTTATAAAATTTAATATATTGTTGTATTAATAATAATATTTAAAATTTTATGAATAAATGAATTTTAGTAACTTTTTTGTTAAATTTCAATTAAATTAACTAAAAAAATAAAGTTAAGAGATTTATAATGGGATGGATAACTAACTAACTAAATGGCGGGACCTAATATCGATAACATGACACATTTATATATAACTATATATATGTGTATATATTGATGTAATGCATGTTTTAAATATGTTTTCCCGCGTTCGACAGAAGATTTGCAAGATACTGAAGCTCCAACTGATTCACAAATGACTCCACCACAGTTGACGTATGAAGATATATGGGATGATTCCTTTACTTGCATGGTTTTGTTATTTTGTAACATGAGCGAAGTGGAGAAAGTATCATGAAAAGGGAATGGCGAGGATAGGGGCTTTTGATGTAATTTTGTGATTGCTTATAGTACTTTGTTTCTGGCACAATTCTGTTTCAATCATAATTGATTTATGTTAAAGTCCAAGATTGATATGTATGTGGAATTGAAGATTGATGTCGAAACGGTTTATGGAGAAATAAATCTTTGCAACTTCAAAAACGGTGAACCAATTTTCATCCCTTATGGTAAATACCATAAATTTGTACATTTGTTGTTATTTGTGCACTTTTAGATTCTTTCACATTTTTAGTTTGATACTTCAATCTAACATTTGAATTTTCATTTACTTGCAAGTTGATGCAAAAGTTAAGGATAAACTTAGGTAATATATGTTTGTAGTTTGTGATTGTTTGCTACTATATTTGTTAATATTTGTACACATTTAAATTCTTTCACATTTTCGCTTGATACTTCAATCTAACATTTGAATTTTCATATACTTTCAAGTTGATGTAAGAGTTAAGAATAAACGTAGGCAATATCAATTTATAGTTTGTGATTGTTTGCTCTTCTATTTTCACGAATTTTGAGATATTAGTAATTTTGACACATCGGATACTTATAATGGTTTTATCTTTTAATTTTCTTCACTTGACCATCCATGCATATTGTCCCGCGCCATTGGCACTAGTCGAGAGTACTAGTAATAGTACATTACAACTCATAGGTATGATTTATTTTCTCCAACCACCATCTTTACTATCCAATTATATCTTTTATTTATTGTTTGTCCATTCCATTTTAAAAATTAAGATTCGCTATTTTGAAAAGTTAACACAATTATTCCTAAAAACAAGTTACCAAAATTATCGTTCACAGAGATTTGGAAAGTTTTTTATTTTCTATGTATGATAAAAATGAAATTTGCTTAAAAAATGTGATAAAAAGCAAAATAAATGATATGGATGATTACCTAAAAAACACATAATTGGAGAAAATAAAAGAAAAGTTATTGATAATTTCAATTTATATGAAAGAAAATAGATTAAATTGAGAAAAAAAAGGAAAAGGAGATAATTACTCTTATAATGAAAAATTTTGTAATGCTCTCCATTCCATTTTGGATGGACAAGTTTACTTTGGGAATTAATGAGTTTTAAAAATGGTATTTTCTATTTTTGTTAGTTTTCAAGAATTCAAAATTAGGAAGCCGAATGGTTAAAATGGTGTACATTCGTGTTTTTATGCTTATTAATTGAAATGTTTTGAAAGCAATAATTACTAACTTAATTTTTTTTGGATCAAATTAGTAACTAAAGTAATAATTGATAAACATATTTAGGTAGATAGATGGGCCAACAAATATGTGAAGAGATAAGTTTTCAATTAAAAAAAAAAGCAAAAACATAATAAGAAGGAGTGATTATACTTTCAATGTTGGAAAAGATTTAGATTTTCTTTCTGCATGTTTTACTATACAAAGAGATTTTTTTTTTGTAATGTTCAACTAATAATATGAAAGAAAATAAAATTCTACGCCGTATGTAATGCGTGCGTATATCTTGCTAGTATATATACTCCTCCGTTCCCTCAGCCTTTCAAGCTTCACCACATTTTTGGTGCGTTGGCAAAAAAATTAAAGGAAAGTGTTGGAGTGGGAAAATGGTTGTGAGAGAGAATAAGTGAGTGGGTAAGACAAGCTGGGACCCATAGTTTAAATGTGTGAGGGGAAAAGTTAGTGGGTATGACAAGTGAGATCCATAATTTGGCTGAATGTGATTATGAGAAGTGGGGTATGTATAATAGAATATTAATAAATGCTTTTCCATTTTGTAGAAATGCTGGTGAAGCTTTTACCAGGACACCCATTTGGGTAAAATGTGAAGCTTCGAGCGGGACGGAGGGAGTATGTAACTCAAGATAGTGAGTTTTCCCTCACAAAAGTATTACTTTCAAGGGAAAAATTGCAAATTTGTCATGACACAAAATATATAGATATTATAGAAGCTTGAAATCGTAAATATCAAGTAAGTAAAATGTTGCAGGACCTAACTATGCTATCTACATAGTTAAGTCCGGGTTTTGAAAAAGAAACATATCTAAAATATGTTTTATACACAATAGACCCTCAGAATAAGCCCTAAGATCCATGCACCTGTTTGACTCATTAATGAGTGCGCTTCATCTCTCAAATAGAACCCAAGAAAATAAATGATAGCCCTTCAAGACCCCCGACTGGATTGAAGCTACGGAGGAAGAACTTGAGCAATTTGAAAGAAACAGAGAACCGCAACTTTGTTCCTAAATCCAAAAATCAAATGTACAGTTATTAGAACAAGGTAGGTATTCAGAACAAAATGAATGAAGAGGAGCATTGTTGTAAGAAACAAAGCTAGACTTGTAGCTCAAGGATATATATACGAAGAAGAAGGAATTGACTATGATGAAACATTTCGCTCCTGTAGCAAGACTAGAAGCCCATCGAGATTCTCTTTCCTTGCCTTTACTTCTCATTCAAGAAAATGAAAGTGTTCCAAATGGATGTCAAAAGTGTCTTCCTGAATGGGGTTCTAAATGAGAAGGTATTTGTGTCATGACAACCCCTTGATTTTGAGCATCCAAAATTTCCCTGCACTATGTGTATAAATTGGATAAAAGCCTTATATGGCCCCTGCCAAAAACGAAGCCCCTGTGAAGCTGAGTATGACACATTATCAAAGTATCTCCTTGGCAAAGGATTTACAAAAGAGCATATTGTTAATACTATGTTCATCAAGAAATATGGAGAAGATCTACTACTCAATCCAAGTGTATGTGGATGATATTATTTTTGGATCATCAAATGAAGATCTATGCACAGAGTTTGGGGAAATCATGAAGAACAAGTTTGAAATGAGTATGATTGGGTGAAGTTAAGCCTTCTTCCTACGCCTACAAGTCAAACAAATGAAGGAAGGAATCTTCATTAACTTGAGAGACAAGTACACAAGGGATATGATAAAGATGTTTGATATGCAAACCGCTCAAGCCACTCTTTGCTAAAAATCCATTTTATCAACAACAGAACCAAAAGGCGTCATGCCGATCCCGATGGTCAAAGTGTTAATCAAACACTATCATACGAGTTACACATTGGATCTCTCCTATATGTAACTACATCTAGACTCGACATCATGTTCAAGTGTATGTCTATAAAAGTGCAAGGCTTCAAGATGATCTAAAGGAATCTCATCTCTCGCCTGCCAAAAGGATTTTGAGATATCTTAAAGGAAGTCCCCGACTATGGTCTATGGTATCCCACCGAATCTCCAATCTCATTAATTGGATTCACAGTTAATTCAGATCATTGGCGCGGTGATGCAACTTGGATAGGAAATCCACAAGTGGAGGATGTCAAATTTATTCGATCAAGAATATTTCTTGGTGAAGCAAACATCGCTGCCACTCTCAACAAAGCCAGAGATCAATATATTGTCATTTGGCCTCTCTCGCCGTTCTCAAATCTCTGTATCTCAAAAGTCAACTTCAAGACTTTAGGATGAACCTATCAAATATACCTATTTTCCGTGATAACTCAAAGCCACTATTTCTAATGAGACGTAGTAAATCCCTGTTCAAAGACTCCAAAACCAAGCATATTGAAGTTAGGAATCACTGCATGGCAGAGATCTCATGTTGAAAAAGGAAATATCAACTTGTCTAAAGTATGCACGTAAGACAATGTTGGCCGACATTTTTAACAGAAGTCCGAAATGGATGAGAAAAGATTTGAGGATTCTAAGAGTAATGCTAGAGGATGATTAACTTGCCAAAATAAAACTTTTTATTCATTAACTTCAAAAGAAAAGACATATGGTCATTGCTTTGTCAACAAACGGTTCTGCGACAGCCTCAACCATTACTTCATTAAAACATTCAAAACAAAAAAACAAATACTTCTCTTGACCAAATTTTAACCAACATTTCAAAAGCAAAAGCAAACCTCACATTCATTAGAGTTACTCCAAAGCTTCACATACTTTTCTCCTCTCTCTCATAGGGGCCGTTGCTTTCGTAAAGGCTCGACAAGCCAATTAAGATTCCTCATCCCCAACATTTCCTTGGATGAGCAAAGGAATCCTCTCGCTAAATAACCTCGCTCATTATAATAATCAACACCGGGAGCCTTATAAACTCTCTCCCTAATGTCTCAGCATATCTCTCTAACTGCATGTGTATGCCTCTCCTATGAAGTGGATCAATAGCCGGTCGTTGAGAACTCGAAGGGAAGGGACACACTCATCGCCAGGCCACCACTCCCTCAACCGCATCATAAGGGAGGAAACTCACCCAAGGGAGTAGAAGAAAGTAAAAGTTCTTCGAAGTATTGGCACTCTCGGGGCAATAAAGCTGCACTGATCGAATGATGACCAACATCATCTTCCCCATCTACTACAGCTGGACAACAGCACTTCAGAAATTGAGAAAATAGCCTCATATAAGTTTTAGATGGAGAACTCTGCACCCCTGCAAAGTTATCTCCAGTCCCCTCCAATACTGCATGACTCAAAGAGAGTAAATCCCTCTTTACGGAAAGATACTTCTTGACGACTAAGGAGTCGAGGTTGACCAATTGGTGTGTCAATCTTAATCCCTTCTTGGTCGTCAATCTTTACCAAACTCTCCAAGAGTATAAACTCTCTCAACCTTAGTCTCAATGCATTGACTACTCTCCCCCACAATTTCTTTCCCCAAACACCCTTATCTAAGCTATCTCGACCCTCAAAATCATCGGAAACTCTCTCTTGGCCTTTCCCTTTTCTTTGGCTATCTCTCTTAACCACATTCCTTCTCACCTTTCTATCATACCTAACTTCTCTTCTCTTCCCAATACCTATTGTCGTGACTCTCTTTCTCTCAACTCAACTTCATTCCTTGGATCAAAGCATTCATGACTTTATCCACCTCTTGAACTAAATCATTATTAGTTTGTATCCGATATGATAAAAACTCTCTCTCGAAACCTCTCCCTCTTTGGTTTCTATAAGCTTAGGACTCTTAAACACAAAGCTTCTTGGATATCTTTGACATCTTGATTGGACTGAAACATAGAAACTAATCTACCCATTTACTCAATGAAAGAAATGAGTTTGATAAAAATTTCATCGATTCATTTCCTTTTATAGACAAAATGTTCCTCCAGTCTACTAATCTAGATATGATGATCATTCAAACTCAGTTTCTTGGGTACGCCCAATATGTCTCAGACAAACTATGATTATGGATCATGCAATTCGAGAATATTGGAACTTGCCACTCACAAAGTTCATTTATTTTTGCTTTGTCTATCCTCTCGAAAATTCATCTTTGTGTATGGAATTTATTTCCATGTTTTAAGGGAAGTTATGGTAAAAAGATAGTGGGGGACAAAATTAACTGTTCATGAACAGTTATCCCCTTAAATGCGAGTTCTAACCGTTATCTTCCCCACGTATTAGTCGTTTAACCCAAACAAGTTTTTCACTTCATTTATCCCTAATCATTCGAACCTGATCAAGCCGCTAAAACCCTTCCTCTACCTCTCTCAAAATTCCCCTTGCTAAACACTCTGTTTTCTCAAAGCCCTAAACCTCTCTCTGGCAGCAATGGCGTACAGAGATGGTCACGGTTACTTCATCAAGACTGAGTTTTATGAACATGAAGTTGGAGCCCTCATTCAAACCCTACTTAAATCGAATAATCTCTACAAGATGATGGAAGCCCAACCTCCAATTTATGAAAACCTTTGCAGAGAAATTTATTTGACTGGAGAGAGATAAGCCACTGGAGCCATTCGAGCCAACATTGAGGGCACTGAGATTCTTGTATCTCCTGAAGTAGTGTCAAAAGCTTACAATCTATAATACAATAGAGATCACATCTAACCTCCACACAATCGATGACCAAGATTGAGTTTGAGAAAACATAACTGGTGGCTAGGATTGAATATGAAAAATAAATTTGTTTTTAACTTCCCACTCGCTACAATGGTTACTACCTCTCTACACGCCACACAAAGAGTGGTTCAGATTTAATCTCTCAAAAGACAAAGAGCGGCCTAGATTTAAAGTTTGGAAAAACATAAAGAAACTCCCTACACCGGTTACTAACTAATATAAATAATTAATAATTTTTATTAACAAAATTGAATTTTACTATGTTGATAGTTAAAAATAATTATTAATTTTAAGTATTAAGCTAAATGGTGAATTTACTAACAAATATTTTTTGTACCGTGCTATTGCTTGCTTGATAATGTCTATTTTGCTTGGTTTATATTTTTGTAGAACTTTTGCTACTCATGTATCTAATGGTGAAAAATAACAATTTTTTATAATTGAATAAAAATATCTAAATTTTCATAAAATTACAAGTCAAAATTTGATTGAGTTGACCATTAAAGTCAAAGTGATCTAAATTTTTCGAGATCGGAGGAAGTATTTGTTTTTATAATTGAGTTGACCATTAAAGTCAAAGTGATCTAAATTTTTCGAGATGGAGGGAGTATTTGTTTTTATAATCTGTTGTAAATAAAAAATAATATGATGTTATATTTCCAAGTCATATATCATGGACATCTTTTTTTTAGGGACAAATTGATCATTTCACATGACATATTACTGAAGTTAGTTACATGACTAACTTTCCGTTAGTCAAAATGCATATTTTGACCTTAATTTAACGCAATACTCCCTCTACTTCTATTTCAAATAATCTTACCAACTTTGTCATCTAGAGCGTCTTATTGATAAGTCTCATTTTCTATGAACGAAAGTATATAATATTTATTTATTAATAGGACTCACTTTTAATACTTATAACGACTATCGCCTTACTATTTTCTATCTCATTTTCTCTCTCCTACCCACTCACAACACCTCAGTGTATCTTTGAATGGAAAAATCCTCATGGGAGGATGTAGTTTTTGTGTCATTGTTGTAAATTAAGTAGAAAGAAAAGAACAAAAGGGAAACATAACAAAGAAGCAACAATTTTGAGAGCCAAGAACAAAGGTAAATTCCTCCAAACATATCTATAAAAACCCTACAATACACGAACAAACAAAATTGAGAAAAAAAAAAAGAATACTACACGTCAATTGCGGAGTAAATATGCCTATGATTACTTGTCTTTTATTTTGGAGACTGTATATGTTGAATAAGAATACAAGGGTGGATGGGTGTTGTTATTTTTTTAGGTTAAAAATGAATAGAAGAGTGAGTGTATGAAGTTTACATAAAGGAGTGTAGGGTTGGGTGGGTTACATAATAATTGTTGGAGTGAGTGTTTTGAATGGAAGATGGGTGGGATTGGGAAGTGGTTGATGAAACAGATTGACGAGGGTACTAATTCGGTTCTTCTTCAACTCTTAAAACTTTTGTAAGTATAATCAAATTTAGTGCACATAATTTGCATAATGTTATGATATTATCTAATAAGCATTTTCTTTTCAGTCATGGGACACCAACTCAATCTCATTTAAGGCCGGATGTGATATTTTCATGCAATAAGTAACATATATTTCAGCTTTGGAACGAGTACTTTTATTCATCAAGTCAAACTTTCTTGAAAGTGCTGAAAAGTTTGGGGAGATATCTTATAAGGTGAGCTTGCTATTGTTATTCAGGAATATTTGCAATTTGTTTCAATGTCTTTACATAGCTTTGTTATTGCAGGCACTCAGAATAATTGATATACTTGATCAAGTTTTTATTTTTGATAGTGTATCATTTTAGAGCATGATTTCTTTATAATAGTATTGAAAGTTTGGAAAACAGCAACTCAAAGGATAGAGAGCGGGTTTGAGGTTACATGAAAGAGGGTGAGGTAAGGGGGTGAGGGGAAAGAGGAAAGTGGGTGGGGGTTGGGATTATGTAATTTGGTTAACTTTAGTTAATTGAAATCATACTTTCTTATAATTTTCTTTTTGGTTATAATAATAAAATTGTATTTTATCAATCTTATTTTGGCTATATTGTAGAATGTGATTTTACTTTCTATTTTTCTTTTTGTAACAAATACCAAAGAGACAGATTTATTCTTGAAATGTCCAATTAAAAATCAGGAACTATTATGTATGTAATGGATCATTAATATTGTCGTTCTTGCAATCAAATGAAAATTTTAAGAGTTTACAATTTGATGATAGATACTAGACTTATGCATTTTGAGAGTTTGATATGAAACACACTATATTTATGTTATACTGTCACCGTGCCTTGGCACGGGTAGGGATGTACTAGTAATAGTACATTACAACTCAAAGGTATGATTTATTTTCTCCAACCACCATCTTTACTATCCAATTATATCTTTATTTATTGTTTGTCATTCCATTTTAAAATAGAGATTCGCTATTTTGAAAAGTTAACACAATTATTCCTAAAAACAAGTTAACAAAATTATCGTTATGAGATTTGGAAAGTTTTTTATTTTCTATGTGATAAAAATGAAATTTGCTTAAAAAAATGTGATAAAAAGAAAATATATGATATGGATGATTACCTAAAAAAGCACATAATTGGATAAAATAAAAGAAAGTTATTGATAAATTCAATTTATATGAAAGAAAATAATTGAATTGAGACAAAAAGGAAAGGAGATAATTACTCTTATAATAAAAAAAAATCCGTAATTCTCTCCCTTCCATTTTGGATGGACAAGTTTACTTTGGGAAATAATGAGTTTTAAAATGGTATTTTCCATTTTTGTTATTTTCAAAATTCAAATTAGGGAAGCCGAATGGTTAAAATGGTGTAATTCGTGTTTTTATGCTTATTAATTGAAATATTTTGAAAGCAATAATTGCTAACTTAATTTTTTTGGGATCTAATTAGTAACTAAGGTAAAAATTGATTAACATATTTTGGTGGATAGATGAGCCAACAAATATGTGAAGAGATAAGTTTTCAATTAAAAAAACATAATAAGAAGGTGATTATACTCTTGTTGGAAAATTTAGATTTTCTTCAATGTTTGATATACAATTTTTTTTTATAATGTTCAACTACTAATATGAAAGAAATAAAATTCTCGCCGTATGTAGCGTGGGTGTATTTCTAGTATATACTCCCTCCGTCCCATCCCAAGCTTCACCATTTTGGTGTTGGCACAAAATATAAGTAAAGTGTTGAGTGGAAAATGGTTGTGAGAGAGAATAAGTAAGTTGGTAAGACAAGTGGGACCCATAATTTAAATGTGTGAGGGAGAAAAGTTAGTGGGTATGGCAAGTGGGATCCATAATTTATGAATATGAGTATCAGAAGTGGGGTATGTATAATAGAATATTAATAAACTTTTTCCATTTTAGGAATGGTGAAGCTTCTATCGGGACACCCATCTGGGTAAAAGGTGAAGCTTCGGGCGGGACGAAGGGAGTATTAACTCAAGATAGTGAGTTTTCCCTCTCAAAAGTATCACATTCAAGGGCAAAATTGCAAATTTGTCATGACACAAAATATAGATATTATAGAAACTTAAAAAATCGTAAATATCAAGTAAAATGTTAGGACCTAACTATGTATCTACATAGTTAAGTCTGGTTTTGACAAAGAAACATATCTAAAATATGTTTTATACACAACAGACCTCAGACAGCCAAGATATGACAAGTATGATAAATCAAGCTGACAGTAATGATCAAGCAACACCAGAGAATCAATCCAATAAAACAAAATGTTATTTCATTACAAAGAGATCATTACATATCACCAGACTCAAACCATGTCATCCACTCAATCCAGATCTAATAGCTAAGATTACATTGATCTAACAGCTAAGAACTCAAAAGCAGAGATACATCTCTTTGACAGCTAAGATCTTTAGTACCAACAGTAATGCACTAATCCACTGATGACAAAGATGTGCTACACTTAAATATCTCAACAACATTGCCATGACATCTCTTTGAAGATCTTCTGAACTTGGGTTGCAAATTCCAGACTGTTTTTATCCAGTCAACAATGCACTAAATGTAAACACTATTCCACCCATAAACATTTACTGCCTTGTCTCCTCCAACGGCTCTTTCTCAGCTTATAAAAGGAAGACTCAATGACTGAATTATCTGCCCCTCAACACACAACCTTTTGCAACCTTTCTCAAACCCTTGCATCCCTGCAAACCTGTGAATCAACATCAAAAACAAACTGCAGACACTTGAGATTGTACTTCAAGTGTATAATCAAACTTATAAACACTTAAGACTGTACTTTAAGTGTGTACTCTGTAATTTGCTTCGTAACAAGCAAATCCCTAATTGACCGTACTAATTAGGAAGAGGAAGTTCAAGGAACTTGCCTGATCAATCATTGTAAATCTTAAAGCGACCTAGATTATAGTTGATTGAGCTCACTTGTCAAGATTGACAAAGGAGGGTGGACGTATGAGGAGTGAACTCCGAACCACCTTAAAATTCTTGTGTTCTTTGGTATTATCACACACAAACACATACACACACACACAGACTTACATTAATCACTTTGTCTTTACATTATTTAAGTTTACTTATTCCGCGCTGCACATTAT
This sequence comes from Adenophora triphylla var. japonica, assembly GCA_022495995.1. NCBI lineage: Eukaryota > Viridiplantae > Streptophyta > Magnoliopsida > Asterales > Campanulaceae > Adenophora > Adenophora triphylla. Next base: position 21,872 of record JAFEMH010003359.1, read on the forward strand.
TCTTTTGTTATTTAAACAGTTAATATCTGACAGCTAAGATTCAACTTCAGCTGTCAAAGCTTAGCTGCCTGATCTTCTCTTAGTTGATCAAGTACACAGGGCCTTTCATAAAAGATTTAAAAAAACTCTATTTTTTTAAAAAAAACAAATAGATTATTGATTTTTAAGGGTTAATTACCATTTAGGGCCTGAGGTCATATGGCAGTCTTCGTGGAGGGACCTGGGTTGGTTTTAATGTCAATTCAGGGCATGTCATTAAAAAAGTTAGCCAGTTAAGGTATTTTGACGAAATTCGTTGAAAAACTTGTTAAAGTCTCATGTGACACGCACATGCTTAACAGATTGGTCCAAACTGAAGTTAAATTTCATATTCAGGGGGTTAAATGTAATTTCTTAAAATAAAAGGACTAAAAATAATTTTTTAAAAAAATATTAAATAATCACATTTTAAAACAAAATGAATAAAAAATATTATAAATTTATATTTTTATATTTTTTTTGTTTCAGCCAACCCCGCCCCCCCCCACCCACCCCCAACCCCCCCCCCCCCGTCGGGTCAAAAATTTTTTAAACATTTTAAATTTATTTTTAACCACCCCATCCCTACCCCCCGCCCCCTCGGGTCAATTTTTTTTTTAACATTTTTAGTTTATTTTAATATTTATGATATTAAAAAAATTATTTGAGTCGAAAGTAATATTTTGGGATAAAAAATTTAGTATTTTTTTTGGTTATTCATTTTGAGTCGTATGTAATATTTATTATTGAAATGAAGAATATAATTTTTTTATAGAAGTATATTTTTTAAAGAATTTATTTAAGATGGAAGAATAATATATCTATTTAGTTTTTTTATTAATACATAATTTTTGTATTATTATTTTGTAATTTAAAGTGAGACGAAGTACAAACAAACTTTTTACATTGGTTTTTCACTGTGTAATTTGAACTCGCTACACCGTGCAGGGAGTTCAAATTTTAGTTTTTTTTTAATAGCATAAATATTAAAATAAAATTGAACAAATTTAAAATCGCTACATAGACCAGCAATCGGGTTGGGTTGGGTTGGATTGAGCCGGGTTAAAGCGGGTAACGGGTTGAAGCGGGTAATGGGTTGAGACGAGTAATACATGTTACAACCCATTTAACATACAGGTTGAATGAAGCGGCCGACTCGGATAACCCGATAAGCTCAACTTTTTTTTTTGTTTTGATTTACTCGACTAGAAAAAATAATTTTCAAAAATAATTTTATTTTTTTTACCCAACGGTGGTGGTGGGGGTATGGTGGGGGCAGGGGGTGGTAGTAGTGAGTGGGTGGGGGTGGGTGTGTAGGGGTGGGGCGGGGCGGGGGGTAGGGCTGGGGCTGGGGTGGTTAAAAATAAATTTAAAATGTTAAAAAAAAATTGACCCAAAAGGGGGGGGGTGGGTAGGGGGTATGGGTGGGGGTGGGGGTGAGGCGGGGGGTGGGGGTAGGGGTGGGGCTGGTGTGGTTAAAAATAAATTTAAAATGTTTAAATTTTTTTTGACCCGGGGGTGGGGCTGGGGCGGGGTTGGCTGAAACTAAAAAAAATATAAATATATAAATTTATAATTTTTTTTATAATTTTTATTCATTTTGTTTTAAAATGTGATTATTTATTTTTTAAAAAAAAAATATTTTTAGTCCTTTTATTTTATGAAATTACATTTAACTCCTTGAATATGAAATTTTACTTCAGTTTGGAACTATATGTTAAGCATGTGCGAGGCACATGAGACTTTAACAAGTTTTTCAACGAATTTCGTCAAAAATTCCTTAACTGGCTAACTTTTTTAATGACAGGCCCTGAATTGACATTAAAACCAACTCAGGCCCCTCCACGAAGACTGCCATATGACCTGAGGCCCTAAATGGTAATTAACCCAATTTTTAATGCAAAAAGCCATACCTTTTGTCATATTTCAATAAAATGTCAACTTTTTCTTAAATATTTAAATGGGTAGAGGTGTGTTATACTTTTTAGGCTTAATTATCAATTATCAGTAATCAATTTTTTAGAAATTTAAACAGTTTGATAGACATGGAGATGAATTGTTATGAGAAGAAGTTAAGTATTATATAGCTAATACTTTACATTATTATCATTTTTATATTTATACAATTTTAGAAATTTTCTACTTTTTTTTACTTTAGAAATAGTTTATATTTTAGTTTAATGACTAAATTATGAGATTATATTTGATATAATTAATGTTTTACTACTGCTAGTATTCCAAATTGTATGATATATATTCTTAAATTTCATGTTTTTTTTTATTACTTTATCTATTAATAAATTCATCCTAAAATTAATGTCCAATTTTTTTTTTAAAGAACAATTTTATTAATTTTTTGAACATTCATTACAGGAGAAAGGAGTACTTAACAATCTATTATAAGAACTATATGTTTAATTATTTTTTTAAAAGAGTTTGTCGACGTGCATAACGCGGGTGTACTACTAGTTAAATAACTCCAAACTAGCAGTTGTTATTAAATATGGCTAAAAATGAGATGTTCTTAGTAAAAAGTAATGTAACTTTGTGACATTTTTCTTAATAGTGTTGTAAATTTATGATATTTATGGAAGTTCGGTAAATAAGTGGTAGAAAAAAAATATTTTTTGTTATAGTGAGTGATACATAGTGTATATAACAAAATTTACAAGTAAATTTTAACATTACATGAATTTCGTTAAACCTTGGAGAAAAAAAATAATAAAAAAAAAGTGACTCAACTTTTTGTGGGTTTCTATTATATCCTCAATTTTCTCTGTTCAAATGTGAACCATTTATGATATGGCATAATTTATACTATTTATTTCCTATTTTTTTTGTCCTTATTATTCTTTATTTCCATGTATTTAGTATAGGTTTGATGTATTTTGAGTGAATTATGTATTGTGAGGATTATGAGGGAAACAATGTAATTCGAGAGAAATTTAGAGAGTTTATCGTGTAATCGTTTTTTGTTCTCAAAGAAGCTCAAGATCATTATTTCTACATCAATAGAAGTCAATAAAGTCAAGACAAAGTCAACCAAAGAATACTCGAAGCGAGCCAAAGAGTTAAGAGAAAATGAAGAATTATGAGATTTTAGGCTTCGGGACGAGTCGTCCCCAATATGCCTATCTATTCCCCAAGAAAGGGACAACTATAGAGAAAGCAAGATATAGGGGACGAGTCGTCCCATACGGTACAAGTCGTCCCGTCGATCCTGAAGCGTGATACAACGAATTTTAAGTCTGGTTTTGGTTTTTTTTTTTTTTCTTTAATTTAGTAATTAGGGAGAGTATAAATAGTTTAGTTTTTATTTATTTTAGGTTATCTCTTTTCATAGCCACTAGGGAGAAGGAATGATTTATTTTGTGAAGCTTTGAAAAACCCTTATGGAAGCTTAAACTTTCATTGCTTTGGATTGTAAAGCTTGAACCGATTTGGATATCAATTGAGATTTGAAACTTTCTTATTATTTTCCCCCGGTTACAATTTTATTTGTTCTTAATTCAAATCTATTTTTAGGATTTTGAGAAATTGATCAATCTCTTAATCCTTTTAATTGATTATTGCTAGATCTCCCTTTTATCGTGGAGTAGGTCTGCTGAGAAACGCGTTTCTCCATAACTATGGAGAAACGCGTTTTTAATAGCCAGAAGCTATACGTTTGATAACCAGAAGAAAATTTGTGGATATCAGTCTCAAAGGGTTACGGATATCCAGAAAGCTTTGGAACGGATATCCGTAAGCCTTTGGGCGGATATCCGAGAAAAATTGATTTGAAGTCAAATCCAAGGCCAAGACTAGAAATTGCTTATTGAAGGTTTTCGGATATCCGAAACCTTCAAATGTATATCCGTAAACCATCAAATGAATATCCGTAAATATTTTGAAAGTTTCTGGATATCATTTTGAAGGTTTCTCGGATATCACTTTCATAAGCTTCCTGGATATCCTTTCAAAGGGTTACGGATATCCAGAACCTTTAGACCGATATCCAGAAGTAACCATGGGACAAGGTCATGGCCAATACAAAAAGTTTCTGGATATCCTTTCAAAAGGTTCTGGATACCCGTAACCCGTTTCTCCATAACTTATGGAGAAACGCGTTTCTCCCTAGATTTTACGTTTATCGTGTCGCACTAGGGTTTTCATTGTAGCACATTCACAATTCTTGTATGTGTCATCTTGATTTGTGATTAAAGTAAAATTGACTTTAATTCTATTTGAAATAGTAATAGATTAATTTCTTGATTTTAATCTCTTAAAGCTTTCAACAATTAATACATTGAATCTTGATCGTGTCGACTAGGTTTAATTATTGATTAGGATTATTATTTGAGCGTGTCGCCGATAGTAATTGATAACAAAGAAGAGATAGATATTTCATATCTCGTGATCAAGTAATTAGGGGAAAGAAAGAAAGAATCATTCTTGTGATATTGATTGATAGACGAGGATAGTTTTATATATCCAAAAGTGCTTTTTACATAATTGTTTACAACTTAGATTTTACTTCCCGTCTTAGGAAAATTAATTCAACAAACAAACAACCCCCCCCCCCCCATTTTCTTAGTGTCGTGACTAGAGCGTATTCAATAACCGTTCTTCGTGAATCGATTCTGGACTTGCTCTAGCTGCTTATTTGTGGCCGAGTCCCGATTAATTTAGTAGGTGTGCGACATTGCCTATCATTGTACTATCTTCAATTATGCAATATCATGATTTCGTACAAAACTTCATTAAAATGCAACGAAATCGTTCAATGTTACAAAAGTTCAAATGACCTCATGTGACTAACCTCTGCTAGATTTTTGTTAACTCATAATTAATTTTTTATGTGTATGTAATACAAACACCACCACTACCACCACTATTAGCACAACAACAGCATGAACACCAAAACAAAAACTGCCTTTTCAAATTTCACCTCTGTACCCTAACATAATCCCAAAGATACTGTTGCATCTTTCTCGATTTAACCATTGTCAATTATGCAAACAATCAAAAACCTAGGATATCCAAATTTGCCAAATCCAAACTACACAAAACATAGCACACATGCAAAGCCCTATTTCTTCATTCAAAAAACAAAACCCTCAATTTCTCACACACCCAAAATTAAATACTCAGATCCAGTAAAACTACAAATGCCAAATCCAAAACTAAAAGCATCAAATCCCAAATTAAATCACTGCAACAAAAATTTCAATCACTGTAACAACTATGGTTTTAACAACATTCTATAAAGCGCCGGAAACGAAAAAAAAAGTGTCTAAGAAGCTATTTCAGGAACATTTCCCGTCACTTTTATAAAGAGGTTTCAATAATATTTTTCGGCACTTTTCAAAAGTGCTATATATTTTCGACAATTTTTTAAAACAAGTCTTCTACCAATAAGCCTAAGCACTATATGATACAAATTTTCAGGCACGCGTATTTATTTAAACATATAAAATACCAAAATAAATTTCTTTTTATAAGCAAGACGTTACAAAAAGTATCGAAAATTAACGACACATATTAAGAAGTGCCAAAAATTTATCGAAACTTACTAAAAAGTGCTGTAAAATGGCACTTACCAAAAAGTGCCTGAAATTTAGAGATTCTTATTAAAAAATGTCCACAATAAAACAAATACTTTTTGCGATGGCATTAACGACAACTATAAAAGGATTGCGACAGACATGAACAAGATATGGCTTTAGCAATTGCCTTGTGAACTTTTGTACGACATATGTCATCACTTTTAAGAAGCTAATGCGATGGCATTTTTTATTTAATAAAATAACAAATTATAAGAATTTATTATTTTAGGCGATGGTAAACGCAGTTGCCCTATTAATTTAGATATGCAACAGAAATTCTTGTCACCTAAACTTTGGGCGACAAGGCTTTACACAACAAGGCTTTGGCTATTTTTTTTTCTTGGATATTAGCGTCACTTATCAAAAAGCTTCGGAATTTAACATTTAATAAAATGTGCCGAGAATTCAGCGGCACTTAAAAAAAACTATTGAAGAGTATCTGCACATAATAAAGAAAAAATAAAGTGTTTCAATATTATGGCACTTATAGAAGTGCCCGTAAATAAGTACTACAAAATGCCATATTTGTTATAGTGAATAGAAAAATAAAGAAATGTAGCCAAACTTGGATCTAGAGAGAAAGCGAGTGGGACTCAATTTTTAGTTATGAGAAAGAGAGACACAGAGAGGGAGAGAGATAGAGGCACCACTAGGAAGGAGTGGGGTGGGGCACCACCGAGGGAGGAGCGGGGTGGCTATTTTGGATTTATGATTTATTACCTTGAATTTGGTGATGGAGACACTTAAACCAAAGGAGATAATAAGAGTTGTGTTTGATATGGTGGATGTTGTGTTGATTTAAGAGAAGAGGTGAAAGAGAGTTTGAGGTTGGGAATGGAAAAGGGGAAATGTTTATCTTTCATTTGGGTTTAAGTTATTGAGGAGGGTGCATTTTGAATTCCTAAAGTAGTTGAAACTTATGGATGGAAAGTATGGATCAAATTTTTAAATCCATTGACGAACCAATTAAAATTTAATGAAAGTTAGTCACGTGAGGTCATGTGACTACCCTTCGTCAAATTTTTAACTATATTTTGTAAGGAATCAAGACATTGAAAAATTGAAGATAGTATAATGATGACAATATTGAAAAATAAGCTGACTAAGGACATGCATTTGAAATGGACCAAAAGTTCAGTGACCGAAGTATAGGTTTCGCCTCTTGCAAAGTGGAGCGTATAACAACCATCCGGAAGTAGGCAGAAAAAGAATAATATCGGAATATGGTAAGGAAGTAAAGTTTAGTGGTATTTAATCATTCGCCTGATCTTATCTCTAAATAATTGAATTATTGAAATATAAATAACTTTTATCATACAATTAAAACGGTTACAAAATTAATATTTATTTTTTTTCTCTCAAGTGCTTATTGAGTAAGTACGTAATTTTTATTCACACATAATCTAGATTAAATTTTTTTCATACTCCAAACACGTCCTTATTTAAAGCCTCCAGGGATGGAGGAAAAGCCACACAAAAATTTGGGTGAGAGATATGGGAGGAAATGGGAATGGGAATGGGAACGACAATGGGAAAGGGAAGGAGCATCCACTAGAGAGCAATAATAATCTCATTCCTCCACCACCCCCACATACTCCACAACCATGCCCTCGTTGCTTTTCCACAACAACAAAATTTTGCTACTACAATAACCGTAGTGTCTCACAACCTCGTTACTTTTGCAAGTCATGCAAGAGGCATTGGACTCTTGGTGGAGCCTTACGCAATGTCCCAATTGGGGGTGGTTGCCGTACAGGTACCAAAAAGACGCTTAAAGGCGACCATTCCTCAGGTAGCATGACCTCTTGTTCCTCCTTAGATAAAGGGGAGAGTTCAAGAGTTCAAAAACACCTTTCTCCACCACAACAAACTCAACCTCCATTACCAATCAAACCACAACCACTACTTGCACGCATGAATGACATCTCAAACATGAATTTTTCTTTCGTTGATTCATTCACTTTTCCTGGTGGGATTTCAGGAACATTTGCTTCTATGCAGAACTTGAATCTAACACAAGGGTTCAATCAAGTTCCATCCATTGGAGGTAGCAACGTTGGTGGAATTCAAGGCACTTGTTCAACAAATGATATCCTTTTGAACGGTTCATCTAGCAAACCAAATCTGACAAGGCCGCCACATATTCTTCAGCCAGTTAACCAATTTAATAATGGTCAACAAGCGATAGCTCAGCCAAGCAGAACCATAGACTCTTTGACCCAAGCGCTTACCAGCCACCCTTCTGGTTCCAACATCAATGCTACTTGGGTAGGAAGCAACAACATCACTGAATCTGGTTTTGTGATGAATAATCAAAACCAATGGTCTGATGAATATTATGTGGACAACGTTGATGCTTTTTATCCGGGATCAAGTCCTTTTCCTCCTTATTAACATCATTGGAACAAGAAAACTCGCTATGGATTGGCGTTTAACAAAGGATTGAGCAATTGTGGAAAATTCCTATCGTTTTCTTAGAAACTTATTATAAATGTTCTTCCTTTTATCTATTTATGTTTTAGGTGCATTCCTTATTTTTATTTGGGCTAAAAGTGAAAGGATAATATACTCCTTGAGTTTTTTTGATTTTTTTTGTGTGTTTTTTTTTTTTTGTAGTTTTGTTTATGGTGCAAGATAAATACAATTGATTTTTTTTTTTTTTGTGCTTTTGTCCACATATCCCAACTTTACACATTTTTTCCGGTTTTCTAATAATAATTGGTGCTTGTATTTTTTTTATGGATCAAAAACTTGGAAAAAGTGTTTGTCCCAAAAGAGATATGCCTTGCAATCATACAACCAATTTAAGTACTTTATTAATTAATAATTTCTTCATTTTATGTCAATAATTAACTTGTTTTATTTTCATACTACGAATCCATTAAAATAAAATAAGGTCTAGATTTATTAATTTTCTCAAAATATTATTCATGGTTCAAAATGTAATGGGTTTATTGAATATTGTAAAACAATATTATAAATGTAATACGAAATACAAGGTGTTAAATACAAAGTTAATACTTCAAACTTTCAAAGGTGTACTCTTTACAAGAAATGGAGGGAGCATCAAACATATACGCATTATTGTCATTCCATGGCTTGGAATATTTGGAAACAGTAATTATATATTATCAATGTTAATAAATGAAATTATTGTTGTAGAGACTTTAATTTGCCAGAGTAAATGAAATTATTGTTGTAGAATAGTTGACTTTAATTTACCAGAGTATATTGAATATTCTATTATGTTAATAATTAATATATTAATGAAATTATTGTAATTTGTAATTGTACAAAGGGTAAAGGGCAAATACGGTTCTAAACAATGGGGGTCACATGTTGAAAGGACTTTGCTATTTCAAAACTCGCAAAATAAAGTTATATTTGACAAAATTGTGAGATTTTTCATGTGTCGTGCTCATGGAACCAGTGCTTGGGTGATTTAGTCATTTCACTCTCATTTTTCTAGTTTGGCAGTTAATTTTAGCCCTCGAAATTTCAACATCAATTAAAAATCCCCTTTTGACCATATCGTGTTTTTAAACAAACCCAAAACCACCCACAACGACAATAAATTAACCTTAAAAACAATACAAACAAGTCCATGACCAAAAAAAAAAAAAAAAACACAAATCACAACACAAACAACACACAAAAACACAAAAACAATCTCCAAAAATAACCCTAAGAAATTAATAATTCACAAAACAATTACAACTCTAGAAAGTGGGCAATTTCGTGGAAGAAAACCAACCCCAAACTAAAACAACTAATAACACACTAATAGCCAAACCCAGGTTGTATTAGCTCAAAATCCATCACATGTTTCGACCATCATCAATCCCCCATGCTTACGTTGTTTGGTCAAAGTGTTGTGAAACAAAGGGTTGTGAGTTGACCAATCAACCTTATTAAAATAAATTAAATCAAATGCGCTTTAAAATTTAAATTGAAGTCAACGGGAGAGGGAGGGGATAAATTAGGGAGGATGGGGAAGAGAAGGGGACTGTTGGGCAGGGTGGGCAAAGGGTGCCGATAGTAGGGGAAGAAGGGGTGGACGATAGTAATAAAATACGGAGAACACAAAATATATTATGTATTATTTCTGTCTTGAAGGTTTCATAAGTTAGAGAACTCATATTTATACAAAAATCAAATGAGTTCTAATTTTGTAAGAATTCTAACAAATCTTTTTATTCAAATAACAAATTTCCTTATTCTTATATAAATTTAATTCTAATTGAAATACTCCAACTATAGGTAGCTCTCCCAAGTTGGTATTGGATCAATAACAACTTAGGTAACTAAATAGTTTCTTTCCTTAAGAATATATCTCGATATCATAACAGTTATTGATGAGAGGGATAAAAGGTTGGGATTACTAGATGTAGTATAGGGGTGGGGGTGGCAGGCGGGGATAGGATAGGGGGAAGAGGAAGGAGATGGTGAGTTTTGGAATGGGAGACGGTGTAAGGAAAGTCACAATCATATCCCGAGATTCATGTCAATTGTATAATAGTCAATATCAGTGTAGCTTGATTGTAGGAGTAGAATAGCTCAATTATAGGGATTCAGCCTTGTATATATTCACATGTACTCTTCCATCACAAAGTAACTAAGGCAGATTCAATCTTCTTTCTTATTCTTTACATGGTATCAGAGCTGATAACGATCCATAGCTTTTTCTAATCTGCCCTAATTCCCATTTTCCATGGCTTCTGATAAGTCAGACCCTAACAACCCTTATTCTCTTCACCATTCTGATCATCCCGGAATGGTTCTTGTTCCAAAGCCCCTTGACGGGGACAACTACTCGACTTGGGGTAGAGCCATGGTTATCTCTTTGAATGCAAAATCCAAATTGGGTTTTGTTGACGGAACTTTGAAAGCACCATCATCCACCAACGAGCCAGAAGAATATGCTGCGTGGAAGAAATGTGATGATATGGTATTATCTTGGCTTCTCAATTCCCTTACATCTGATTTTGCTGATAGTGTTATATTTTGTAGTTCCGCAAATGAAGTGTGGAAAGATCTTCGAAGTCGTTTTTCCCAAAGCAATGCTCCTCGAATCTTTCAGATTGAGAGGGACATCGCTTGTCTATCTCAGGATCAAATGACGGTTGCGGCTTACTACACGAAGCTTAAGAAATTATGGGATGAGTTAGGCTCTTATAATGAGGCAATCTGCACTTGTGGAGCAGATACTAAACGACGCAAATTGATGCAGTTTCTTATGGGATTGAACGAATCCTATAACTCCGTTCGTGGTCAGATCCTTCTAATGAATCCATTACCTGATGTTGCACAAGCTTATTCCTCCATCATTCAAGAAGAAAAGCAACGGAATTTAGGTGTTGTGCGTGGGACTACAGAAGCGTCTGCCATGACAGTTCGAAAAGATGAACTTGTAGCTCTTGTTGTCCGACAATCTGGCTCTTCTTCTCGTTCTACTTCGTCCAACCGCAAGCCGCTACATTGTTCTTATTGTGACAGAGATCACCATGTCAAAGAGACATGCTGGAAATTAAATGGCTACCCACCTGGACATCCCAAGCACTCATCATCCAAATCCACTCATCACAAGAACAATGGCAACAATCAATCTTCGGCTAATAATGTGAGAGAGGCTCCGATCATGCAGCAAATGCAGTCTGTTATGAACGGATTGACTGAATCACAGCTGCAACAAATGTTGTCTATTATGCAGAATGCCGGGTCATCTCAGGAAGCCGTCCCAAAGGCAAATGTTGTCAGTACTCCTTCAGGTTTGTCACCCAGACTAATAATTGATAGTGGTGCTACAGACCACATTATCTCCTCTCCATCTTTGCTCATCAATAGCAAAGAAAATACTTCTTTACCACCAGTTGTGATGCCCAACGGAGACCAGGCTCCAATCCTTTCCACTGGAAATTTACCTTTGAGTCCAACTATATACTTAAAAAATGTGCTTGGGGTGCCTTCTTGCAAAGTGGATTTGATGTCTGTTAGTCGAGTACATGTGAATATATACAAGGCTGAATCCCTATAATTGAGCTATTCTACTCCTACAATCAAGCTACACTGATATTGACTATTACCATGAAACGCAAGTTGGGAGTTCTTGACATTCACTCTCCAACTTGAGGGGGAGTGTAAGGAAAGTCACAATCATATCCCGAGATTCATGTCAATTGTATAATAGTCAATATCAGTATAGCTTGATTGTAGGAGTAGAATAGCTCAATTATAGGGATTCAACCTTGTATATATTCACATGTACTCTTCCATCACAAAATAACTAAGGCAGATTCAATCTTCTTTCTTATTCTTTAGAGACGGGGTAGGGGGAGGCAGTTTACATGGTGCTGGGGTGTGGGGCAGGGGAGATGGAAGGGAGATGAGTGCATTTGACTGGGATTAGGGGAGGGTTAGAAAGGCTGAGGGAGGGGTCGGGGATTGATGATGCATGATTTGTTACAGACAAATCAATTTTAGCACCGTCAATTTTTAAAATTTCATTTGATCCCATAATGAGCAAAAATAAAATTTCAAATCAACCTCAATTAATTTGCATGTGATAGGTACATGCTTGCTAACTTAACCAAAAATCAAACAATTCCCTCCAAATGCCCTTACTTTCGAATATTTTTTTTATTTTGAAAAATAGGACCTTTCTACTACGAATGATAAAATTACACAAATACTATATTTTTACAAAAAAATAAATGTCCCACTTCATAACTAAATGAAAACAAAATATTTAAATTTTTTTGTTAAAAACATAAATAATTATGGGCTTATTAATAGTTTGCTATCATATGTAGAACATATAAAAATAATTTAGAGAAAGACATTTAACTTTGACTTATGCATTTTTGTTAAATAATTATTTGTATCAAATTTATGACTTATTTAATTTTCTGAGCTATTATGTGGATTTGTTTTTAGATACAAATAGAATGGCTGAGAAAATTTATGGGTTCATGGTTATTTGGGAGGGAGCACGTACCTTTCGAGCAAAAATGTCTAGCACTTATATTTTAAACTTTTCACATTGTGTCGCATGGAATTTCATATGTAACAGGTGAAAGTCCTCATGGAAACTATTATATTTAGTTAATCTATTTTAAATCATTATAATATCTAATTTCGCATAATCGCAAATAAATAAAAATGAGCTATTACAGTACATATTCTACTTATTCACTATTTTGTTAATAAATGTTTTAAATGAGATTATTTGGATAAAAGTAGCATCAAATTTTCAATTAGTTTGAGTGACTTTTTATCTTGTTTTTTTTACTTCATTTACTTATGTCACCCCTTTTTTAGATCATGTCACAAATTTATTATTTGTATGAATATAATAAAATGAAGGCAAACCGCAAAACAAAATAAAATGTACCCAAAGTTGTTGGGCTTGTATGCATTTGATACATAAACATCCTTTTGTTGCATGAAATATACTTCGCCTAAATTTGATTTGCATCCAAAGTACCTAGTCCAACGATCTTCATTTTACCATTACCTTGTAACGAATTGATAAATTATATTGCATTAAGATGTCACTAGATAGCAAATTGCATTGGTTATAAAAATCGTGAAAGTATGTTGCATATTCTGGTCATTCACCCTGCCAAATATTCACGATGCTCACTTTGTTCCCAAATAAATGCAAAATTTATTAATTTTGGTATGTCCCAAAATAATCTTTGCATTTCTAAGTAGGGAAATAATTACATTATTTCAGAAACGGAATAATTACCAATTTATGCAATATACTTTAACTTCGATTTCAATAAAGGCAGTGTACTATCTATTGACAATATAATGCAATTTACTTTCTAATCTTGTTACAAATAGTGCAATTTAATTGCATTATTTGAGAAAAAAATAATAATGTACATTGCATGAAAATAGTACGTAAATTGCATTATTTGTAATAAAGTTATAAAGTACATTGGATTAAGATATCTATAGATAGTAAATTGCATTAATTGTAAAAATCGTAAAAGTATGTTGCATATTTTGGTCATTCACCCGATCAAACACACATCAAGACATAATAATTCTTTTTGTTCTTGATAAAATTGGAATGACATTCATATTTATTTTAAGGTAGTACTTATGATAATTATATTGTTATTAATATTATTCTTACTCTAATTATTTATTTTTAGAAATAAATAACAACACAAATGTATGTAATATATATCCATATGTTACACAAAGAGAGTCATATTCTATTCTCGATTTGAACCACGTGGAATTTCACTTGTAAAATATGAGGAGTCATAAGATAAAATTAGACTTTGTTTATCTGTTTGTATATTTTAAAATTATAATAATATACTCCCTCCGTCCCACCTCAAGGTTGAACCTTGAGGTGGACACGCTTTTTAAGAAATTTAATTAAAGTGGGTAAAAAATTTGAAGAGAGAGAATGTAGAAGTTAAATGTGTGGTAGGGAATAGGAGAGAGAATATAAAAGTTAAAAATATTTAATAGGAGAGAGAATGAGTAGGAGAATGTGTGGTAGGGAATAGGAGAGAGAATGGTTTTTTTGTAAATATATGGAGATGATAAGGGTATAAATATATGGAAAACTTTCCATTTAAGGAAGTTAAACCTTGAGGTGGGACGGCCCGAAAAAAAAAGGTTAAACCTTGAGGTGGGACGGAGGGAGTATAACTCTACATATACTATTAAAATTTTGATGGGATCTTTACACTATATATTTATATATTACACTTAATTTCATTGTAAGTAATATTAATGGGCTTGATTAAGATAAAAGTACACTTTCATTGTCTTTATTTTGGAGTGACATTTGATGTTAATTTTAATTTTCTTTCATTAAGTCACACATATATCATATGTTTATAATTTAATAATAACAATAGTAATATTCACTTCATCCCATAAAAAATATCTCACTTTTCATTTTGTTACTTCTTAAAAATATATTGCATTCATAAATAGGAAAACGATGTTAATGAAATGTTAAGTACCATTGGCAATGTTCACATAAGTATAGCACATTTCTTAAGATTCGTTTATTGTAGCGGCTAGCTATGACTTATAGTTGATTACTGATGACTTATTAATTATAGCTGATGATTGATTGAAAGCTCATTTATGAGTAGGTCTGCTGAGAAACGCGTTTCTCCATAACTATGGAGAAACGCGTTTTTAATAGCCAGAAGCTATACATTTAATAATCAGAAGAAAATTTCTGGATATCAGTCTCAAAGGGTTCTGGATATCCAGAAGCTTTGAAACGGATATCCAGAAGCCTTTGGGTGGATATCCAGAAAAAATAGATTTGAAGCCAAATCCAAGGCCAAGACCAGAAATTGCTTATTGAAGGTTTCTGGATATCCAGAAACCTTCAAATGTATATCCAGAAACCATCAAATGAATATCCAGAAACATTTTGAAAGTTTCTGGATATCATTTTGAAGGTTTCTGGATATCACTTTCATAAGCTTCTGGATATCCTTTCAAAGGGTTCTGGATATCCAGAACCTTTGAGACTGATATCCAGAAGTAACCATGGGACAAGGTCATGGCCAATACAAAAAGTTTCTGGCTATCCTTTCAAAAGGTTCTGGATACCCGTAACCCGTTTCTCCATAACTTATGGAGAAACGCGTTTCTCCCTAGATTTTACGCTCATTTATTGAGGTTGATTGCTTGTTGATGATTGTAGATGATGGCGGATGACTTTTGAACTTGTAATAATGATGATAATTGATTAATTGAATATAAACAAATTAGTTTGGTAATTCTAAAATACTCCCTCCGTCTCATTAATAACTTCACCTTTTGTCATTTTGAACGTCCCATTTAAAGCTTTACCTTTCCTTTTAGGGACATTTTATATTATTATTTTAATATGTAGGGCCCACTTAAAACAACACTAATAACATATCCCTTAATTAAACACCCCCTAACTCAAAACTAATTAAAACACGAAATAAATTCCTTTCATTTTTTTTTTATCAGAGAAAAGGATCAATATTATCCACACATCCTCTTCACTACCCAAAACCTACTCTCTCTCCTCACTTTCTCTATCCTTCAACCAAGCGGTTGTTCTTCACTTCGTCCAAACCCTAGTCTCTCTCTCTCTCTCTATTTCACGACGTTGATTACCAATAATTAACCCTCTAATGTTAGATTTTGTCTCTCGATTGTTCCCCTTTCTTCATGGATTCTAATTTTCCCAACAAATTCGAAGTTGAATCAGCCATGGTGACAAACGATACTTCAATCGTCGCTGGCGATTCATCAAACTTCACCCCTTTTTCGTCTATTAATGACAAATCTCAGGTTGGGGAAGCCATTTCTTTTGAGGAAACACGAGAATATCGAAATATATTTGGGGAATTGTTGACTCAACCATATCTGAAAGGTCTTCCGTTGTCTGTGTTTGACGAGCCATGGTGGCCTCTATCCGAATAACTTGACGCCATTACAGCCCAAAATGGTCCATCTCCCTACTTTCGATTTAGAGAGGATAACACTGTCTACGAATGGACTCCACCCACGGTTAAACCATCTAAGTCCCACTTTGAGCGAAAGGTTGAAGAGCACAGAAATGACTTGCTAATGTTGGGTTTGCACTTTTCGGCTATACAACGATGGCTCAAGGAACATGTTTATATATTCTTTCTTAATCTCTAGTCTCTATTCTTCTCTTTTGTTGACTACATTTTTGGGAGTTGGGTGAAAGGTAGCTGTGAAATGATGAGTATGGCTTTTTGAAGAAATTTTTGTGATTGTTTGTTTCAACTGCTCACTAAAATGAATTTGCTGATAAGAACTTTTTCTATGTGCAATGATAAAAACTTTTGCTATTTTGAGCACTTTTTTACACACTGTCTCGACTTGAATGAATTTGTCTGGGACAGGTTTATGTGTTGAGATTGGTATTGTGTGCTTAAGTGAAGTTTGAATTGGTGAGATGCTATGTGAATGAATTTGTGTGAAGCCTTTCTATGATGATTCAATTCTGAGAATGAATAAACATTAAAGTTTAAGCTTCATTGACAGTCAAATATTACAAAAAGCTGTCTTATGTGGCTGACTATAAATGTTTGGTAAAATTTAAAGTGAAAAGTGAATTGATTCAAAATCATAAAATGATGGATTTACCAACAAATATTGAAATGAAAGTAGTCATGTAAAAATATACAATAATATATAATAAACAAATTATTTTCAAAATTATTTGAAAGAGACCATAATAAAATAAAATTTGAAAAATAAATCAATTTAATAATAAAGTGTAACATAAATATGAATAGTATTCTATTATTGTATTACTTTGTGTGTTATTGTAACTAGTATATACAAGATGCAAAAATATTAAATGATAAATCTAAAGTTTAACGAAAGATGCTAAAAACATAGTTTGAATTAAAAAAAAAAAAATTCACACATTTAATTTAAGTTTTTCTTTTTCTCTTAGTTTATTTATATTTATTTTATTTTAAATTTTTGATGGACATGAGTAAAAATATCTTTTTATATTTTTCACCTATTAAAATATCTATTAATAAAAAATGATATCTAATTTTAGATTAGTATTTAATTTCCTATCTAAAATTTTATTCTCTCTTAAAAAATTATTTTGTCAAACTTTAGATTTTTTTAATATTTGAGTAAAAAAATCGTTATAATTATTGTATATCTTTCCTAATTTGTTATCAAAGTTTTAAGAAGTTTAGATAGACATTAGTTATCCTAATATATTTTAATATTTATTTTAATTTTCGATATTAATTATCTTGCTACAAATTTAATCGTCCAGTTTTATAAATGATTTTTTTTATAATATATATTCTATTTTAATAAATTAAATTTCCCAATGTAAAATTACTATGAAAAGTCAGCAAAAATCATTATAGCTAATTCTATTCTAATTTTTACAAGTTTAGATAGACATGAGTTATCAGTTATCCAAATTGTTATTCTAATTTATTTTCTTATGTATTTTTATATAAAAATTTAATTCTCTCTTTGTCAAATAAACGGTGCAATTTTTTTATTCATTATGAAATTAATTATTTTAGTTTAATTAAAAAAATTAAAACTTTAGGAAATAAATGTTATAGTTAAATTCATATCCAAATATTTAAATTTTAGCCAAACATGAGTTAGCTTAATTTTTCTCTTAATTTAGAAAATAAGCCTTTTTAAATTAATAAAATTTTCCAGTTTCAAATATTTTGACATATAAACACTCGTCAAATAAAATTTCCGTACTCTTCTTTTTTTTCAGATGGTACCTCTTAGTTTTTATTAATAATATAGATGAAGTTACATAGAGATGGGGGACTAGGCCTTACCATCGGGAGGAGGATGTAAAATCTCACCTCTCTTGAACAAGAATCCTATCAAAAAGGTGAAAAAAAAAACATATCCATGTTCTAATACAATCTAGAATGTGAAATAAACGAAGGCCTTACATTAACACCTAAGATAGGGAATTTCAGAATATTTTATTTAAAAAAAATTGTGCTTTTATATTGTTAACGACGGAATATTCCGACAGCATTTCGGAATATTTTATTTCAAAAAATTGTTCTTTTATATTGTAATCGATAAATTGATCAGATTTAGAAAAAAAAAAATCAAAAATATTTAAAACCACGTGTAACATGTTCAAATACAACATTCACTAAACATGAAGAAAAAAAACACATTAAACATTCACAAAATTTTCAAAACCAACAAATAAACTACTTAAATTTGATTACAAATCAAATAAAACACACCGTGACTACCACCACAACTTCATAATCCAAAATATTGATCGACTAATGAGGTAGAGGCATTACCGCTAAGAGCAAGGCCGGCCCAAGGGGGTCAGTGAGGGCAACCGCCCGGGGCCCTTAGTGGTAAGGGGCTCATTCTTAAATAGGCTATAGTGTATATGGTATGTATATATTTTTTTATAACTATAATAAATATTTATTTGTTTTCTAATTACACATAATTTGGGAAAATAACTGTCTGTAAGTCTGTTAGTATTCTGCGTAGGTCTCTTAATTTTTTTTTCTTGTATTTTGCACACAAAGCTCCTAAATCTATCATAATTAATCCAGCCCTTCAATCTTCATCAGATCTCCTCCTCCCACCGTCTCTTAATTTCTTCATTGGAATGCTCTTTTCGGCCGGCCCTGCTCCTAGTCCTGGATCGCTCTTTTCGGCCGTGAACGGTGAATCAATTCGCCTTTCTTTCAGCACTTCCCTCTTTCGTCGAAAGGTTAAATTAACTGGTAATGTAAAAAAAGAAAGATTAGGGTTTGCTTTTTTATTTCTTTACTCTGGATTTTGCTTATTTAGGGATTTTTTTCCTTGTATTTTTTGTCTAATTGTTTATTTATCATATTCTGATGTAGGATCATGAATTAAGTTTGATTGTTCTACTTACTACCCAATTTCATCATCCGTCACAAGACTTCATCTTACAAGAATTTAGGTGTTGATGTTCTTTTTGTATTAAAATTGTGTTTAATTTTATTTGATAATGTTTCCAAAAAAACAGCCATCTGAACGTGAGAAAAGAAAAAAAGAAAAGTTGTTAAGCAATTTAATGATTCACAAAAGGGGGCTATTGATAAATTTGTTTTTAAAAGAGACTCGGGTCATAAAAATTCTAATGGATTGGGTATTATTAACATTGAACGACCTGAAATTTTAGATGAAGAAAATAATCATGAATTGGGTGTGGGTAATGATCTTGAGCAAGAAAATGAAAACCTAGGTGAAAACAATCATATTAACGAGGACGTGGCTAATTTAAATGAGTGTGATATACGCCATGCATCCATAGAAAATGCAGAAATTGATGATTCTCAAAACCTTACATTAGATATTTTTGATCCTAGAAATTGGGATAATATTGACAATAAGGCGAGAGATATAGCATTTGAGTATCGTAAAAATGTTCGATTAATTAGGGGTCTCTTCATCTGATTTCGCCCGGGGCCCACAAAAGTCTAGGAACGGCCCTGGCTAGGAGGTTGTTGTTGTTGTTGCATATTAATGGTTGCCATTATTTGTCTAGAATATAGCCGTTGGAGGAGACAAGGTAGTAAATGCATGTGAGTGAAATGTGTTTGCATTTAGAGCCTTGTTGACTGGATAATAACAAGCTGTAATCTGCAACCATTGTATATGATCTTCATGGAGATGAGCTGGCAACATCTGTTGAGAGAGATTGGGCAAGGCACATCTTGATCATCACAGAAATACATCACTGCTGTTGTTTGCTGAAGATCATAGCTGTCAGAGGGATGAGACCTCTGCTGTTGAGAACCTTAGCTGTCAGGCTTGGTTCTTTGAGTTTGCAGTTTTAGGAGTCAAGGAATTGGGTAGGGGAAATGTAAAGATCCTTATGTAAATAAATACATTGATTTATATGATTGGTCATGTGTTTGATCATTGCAGTTCAGTTGAATCATTGCTGTTCAGTTGAATTATGAGGTGTGCAGTTTGAGTCATGGCTGTCCAATGTTCATGAGTTATCTTGGCTGTCAGATAACATTGGAAAGATATGTTTCATTGTCAAAACCCTGTATAGCTATGTGTTTTACATAGTTAGGTCCTAACAATTTCCTCCTTTTTGGCAAAGTTATATATCTAATAAAAGATATGACCTGCAAGATACTCATGAATTGAATATACCAATGAAGATAAAATTAATCTTATTGATTCAACCATAAGTGCCAAAACACACAGATTATCCAAAATAACAATTGTTTAAAACAGGGGATAAAAGTAGGGGTTAAAAGACTTAGCCAGAAAAGACAAAAAAATTTCTAATCAGAAAATTCATCTCTTTCTCTCCTTGCTGCAAGTATTTCTTCTCTTTCAGCTAGCAGCACCTTCTTTCATTGTTCCATTCCCAGCTCATCTCATCATCATAGGTGAAGGTTTGATCTTGCCTTTCCTTGAGAACAACTTTGGGCAGAGGTTCTTCATCCCCTTAACCTTAAGTTACCCCATTTGGGAGCATTCTTCCCTCTAAAGCTTTGACCTTTGGTTCCTGAAAATAGGTTAGAAAAGAAAGGATTTGACTGCAGAGAGATGGTTTGTTGAGCCGGATGGTGAGGAGGATCTGTGGTGACAGTCAGAACAGTAGAGGTTGTAAACTGATGTAATTGCTTCACTGGAGCATCTTCTTCATCATCACTGGACACAATAACATTGGGAGCAGCTCCAGATGATCTTTTTCCCAGATTGGTGGCTTCCTTATCAGATTCAATGGCCTTTCCCTTGGATGTCCTCTTATCAGATTTGGGTCCAACTGAGACTTCCAATATATGTCTCATTTTGGTGATCATGGTCCTTGTGAATTTCTGCATATCAGTGATGGTCACATGATATGGAGGCACATATGTTGAGGGGTTGAAGGTTGGAGGAAGTTTTGCTTGGAGAGATCTGGTGTTTAGGGGAATGAAGGAAGGAGGCACTGAAGTAGTAGGGGGAAACATGGTTGTCAGGTTTGGCTTGGCAATGATAGCCATGATCTTGGCTTTATTGCAGCAGATTCTCCAGTACATCTCTTTGGTTAATTCAATGCAGAGAGCATAGACAAGGGAAGAGGGCATGTAAATGCATTCATTGATGTTGTTTGACAGAATTTGGGAGAACAACACTTCCCAGTCAATGATGGTTGAAAGTTCCATGAAGTTGGGTAATCTGGGGGCATTGTGAAAGAAGGAAGTGGGGAGAGCTGCTCTATACTTCTTCCATTCTTCATGGCCAAACATAATGAGCCCACATCTATTTCTTGCATGGATCATGATTGCATTCTTACTCAACAGCCAAGGATTGGGAATGATGTTGGGGTTGGCAATCTCAGGGAAGTGAGTGATTCCCTTAAGTCTTTGGTGAGCAGCCATGATTGAGGGAAAGGAGAAATCAATGTCACAATCCAGAATCCAAGGCTCACAGGCTGGAAGGGTTTCATAATTAGGGGTAGGTTCAGGTGTTTCTTGAGGTTCAACAGATTCAACAGGTTTGGGTTGAGATTCACTACCAGGCATGCTTGCCTTCTTGGCTCTATCTCTGGTTTTGATCAAGTCTAGGGCTTTTAGCATATCATCCTCAGTTAATAAGGATCTTAAGTAAGAGATGACAGCAGGAAGCAAATCAGGGCTTCCTTCAAGGGATAATCCTTCAGAGGCTCTGAGGATATTTTCAGGAATGGGTGATGGATCAGAGGGACTTGAAATGGGTGAAGATTGATCAGGGGAAGGCTCAGCTATCAGAATAGGGGATTGATTACTACTGTTCCCCCTCAACTGAGGATCACCTTTTTCAGAGTCAGGGCTATTCCCCCTTTCATTTTCAACACTAGGCTCATTTGGTCTTATGTTGAAAGGATTTAGGTTGAGAATTCCTTGGGCTATCGATTCATGAGGTGAACTGGATTGGTCTTTGGTTGGTGAGGGTTGAGGAGTATTGGGTTTCAACTTTTTGGAGAGGGGAGCATTTTTGTCAAGTTTTCTCTTCCTAGAGAATGTGTTTAGAGAGGGAGAGGGGGTAGGAGTTACCTCAGTTGAGATTTCAGCAAGCACAGGAACCTTAGCCGTCGGAGCGAGAGACATCCATTCTTTGTCCCCGAGAAGATTGCCCGGTCTTAGGCATTACATGCCTTGCATCCACAAGAGACTCAGCAAGGGCTCTCCTTAGCTTATCTACATAATCACTATCATGACTAGCTTTCTCTTCACCAGCATAATCATCAATATCCTTGAACACAGGATCTGATTGGGTTTCTTCGCTGTCATCCTGTTGTTCCTCAGCAATCTCCTTTCCTTTATCAGTCACTTGAGTATCCTCTTGCTCAGCTACTTGTACAACCACTTCTTGCACCTTCTTTCCTTTGTGAAGCTTCTTTCCTTTCCCAGTTTTCTTCATCTTAGCTTGGCCAATCCTCTTCTTGATTTTGCTTGGTGTGGTCTCTTGATCCCTTTCTTTGATCACTACACTTTTGTCATGCTTCCTTTTTGATCTCTTGTCATTGACCATGTGGACCAATGACTTCCACGGCCTCATGTCATTTTCAGCTTTCTCTTTCAGTCTTAGTTTAGCTTCATCAAGATTTTCAGAACTATCCCCAAAATCCAATTTTTTCTTACCCTTGAGCCTGAATGTGCTCAAATTGAAACTCCTGGTTTGCATAAGAGTGGTAGTTAATTTCAAGCCAATCATCTTTTAGGGGAGGGTTCAGCTTTGGATTTAAGTGGTGTAGGATCCCACTCATGAATCTGAAATTATTCATCCTTGGGGTTTTCTTCTTGAACTTCCATGGTGAGGGGGATGTAGACAGTTGAAAATTGTGCAGTAGGGCAACACTCCAATTCACATCCTTAGCTATCAAGCTTAAGCCTTGCTTCCATTCATTGGGACTGATTTGATCAAAAGATGACTGTTTTCCATCAAACCCCTTGATGATAACATCCATTAGGGTTGATTTAAACAGATCCAGGGTCATCTTTTTAATAGGTTTGTTTTGTGCCACTTGGTAATTGCAGTTGGGTTCATTAAAAAATCTCTTGTAAAACAACTCCAAGGCACAATCTTTCCTATCCCAAAGGTTGCTCCTGGTTCCATTTTTAATTGGAATACTGCAGACTTCAGAGACCACCTTGGGAGATACATGAATCTCAGTTCCTTCAATGTTTATTCTAATGGATCCATCTACAAGTCTATGTCCAGCCATGTAAATCTCTCTGCATAATTTCTCGTAGATGGGGGGTTGAGCTTCCATCATAATGCAAAGATTGTTGGATTCAAGAAGGTCTTTGATAAGAGCTCCAACCTCATGCTCATAGAAATCAGGCTTGATAAAGTACCCATGAGCGTCAGTGTAAGACATAGTTTGAATAGAACAGAGAGTTAGGGTTTCAAATAACAGAGAGAATCAAAGACGGGAATTAGGATGGTGGAGAAGGTTTGATTGAAGAAGGGTTAATTTTGCAAGGTAAAAAGATAATGAGGAGGGAATTTGTGTAGTTCAACGGCTAATACGTGGGTTAGTGTAACAGTTAAAAATGGGCATTTAAGAATGTGACTATTCATGAATAGTGCTTTTTGTCCCCCCACTCATTACGTGCCATAACTTCTATAAAACAAGGGAATAAAGTCCGTACAGAGAGGCGAATTTTCAGAGGGGTTTATCAAGGAAATAAATGAACAATTGTTAGTGGCAAGTTCCCATAATCCTCGATTTGGCAAGAACTCAAATCATAGCTGTCAGACTTGATGACCAGCCAAGCCTATTTTGAATGATCATTGCCACTATGTTGATTGAACCAAAATTTTTCTATAAAAGGAAATGTATCAGTTTATGAGATTTATTCAATCCATTTCAGTCATATAGTAAATGGGAAGATTAGTTTCAATGTTCAGTCCTAGCAAGATGGCTAAGACAACAAAGAAACTGGTCTTTCAGAGTCCAAGTGTAGAGGAAACTAGGGAGGAAAGGTTTGAGAGGGAGTTTTGGTCCTATCAAATTCAAACAAATAATGCTTTAGAACAGGAGGTGGATCAATTGCCAAATGATGATCCACATAAGGAATAAGAGTTGAGAGAGAGAGATAAGAAAGAAATTTAGGGAGGAGGAGAGACTAGCATTGTTGGAGGGTGAGAGAAACAGGTTAAAGGAGATAGCTAGAGACAAGGGTAAAGCTAAGTTGGTTTGTGAGAGTCAAGATGATCAGACAGCTAAGATTAAGCTGTTTGGTAAAGGGAAGGAGGGTGAATCAAGTAGACAGGTTGGGGTAGGTGTAGAGAGGGTCTACACATTGGGAGAGCTAGTGAAGCTTGACAACAAAGAAAGGATTAAGATTGAACCTCCAATTGGTTAACCTGATTTCTTAGCTGTCAAGGAGTTCACAGCAGTAACCAGGGATTCACTTACTCTGAGTCAAACAGTTCTTGAGGGAACTGGAGACAACTTTGCAGGAGTGCAAAGTTCTCCTTCAAAGGCTTATATGAGATTGTTCTCACAGTTTCTCAAGTGTTTGAGTCCAGCAGCTATGAATGAGGAGGAAGGTGAGGGTACTCAGTCTGATCAAGCAGTCATTGCCCAAGAGAGTGCTAACACTTCAGGGACATTTAGCTTTGTCTCTCCACTAAGAGAATATCCTACTTACAATGCTGTGGAGGAATGGTGGCCAAGGAGGGTGTGTCCTTCTTTACAGTTCTCATCATCAGCCATTGATCCATTCATGCAGAGGCAACCAGTGTTGCTAGAGAGGTATGGGGACATCAAGGAGAATGCCTATAAGGCTTCTGATGTTGCCTATAATGAGTATGGGTTCATAGATGAGGATATCCATGATTTTCCAAGGAACAATTAAGAAGAGAATTTTTAGCTGTCAGAGTCTGTATGAGGGTTAGCTGTGAGAGAAGGGAGGGGTTAAGAAGCTTTTGGTAATATGTATTTGTGTTTGTTTTTGTGTTTTGAAAAATTGGGTGTTTGATAGGAAGGTGTTTGGCTAAGAATGATGAAGGTTTTAGTGTAAGGTAATGGTTTGCTGTCAGATCCCAAATTGTTGACAGCAGCCATATGTAATGTTTTCCTTTGATCAATAAAAAATATTTTATTTTGGCAAGTTAATCATTCCCAAAATTGCCCTTAGCATCTCAAATCTCTTTTCATCCATTGCCTTTATTAGGATGTCAGAGACATTATCTTCAGTGCATACTTTGGCTAAGTTGATATTTCCTTTTTCCACATGATCTCTGATGAAGTGATGCCTAACTTCAATATGCTTGGTTTTGGAATGTTGGACAGGGTTTTCAGTCATGGCAATGGTACTGGAATTGTCACATAAAATAGGAATATTTGACATGTCCATCCCAAAGTCTTGGAGTTGACTTTTGAGATAGAGAATTTGAGAGCAACACAGACCAGCAGCAATGTATTCAGCCTCAGCTGTTGAGGTAGCTACTGAAGTTTGCTTTTTACTTGACCAAGAGATTATTCTTGATCCAATAAATTGGTAACCACCACTAGTGGATTTTCTATCTAAATTGCATCCAGCATAGTCTGAATCAGTGAAGCCAATTAGGGAGAATGGAGATTCAGAGGGATACCACAAACCATAGTCAGGTGTTCCTTTCAGATATCTCAAGATTCTCTTGACAGCAGAGAGATGAGATTATTTATGATTAGCTTGGAATCTTGCACAAAGGCAAACACTGAACATGATATCAGGTCTAGAGGCTGTCACATATTGGAGTGATCCAATGTAGCTCCTATAGAGTGTTGGATTCACACTCTGACCATCAGGATCAGCATGGAGTTTGGTTGTGGTTGACAGAGGAGTTCTAGCTGGGGAAACAGTTTGCATATCAAACTTTTTGATCATGTCTCTTGTATACTTGGCTTGGTTAACGAAGATCCCTTCCTTCATTTGCTTGACTTGAAGACCTAAGAAGAATATGAGCTCACCAATCATGCTCATCTCAAATTAATTCTTCATGATTTCTCCAAATTCAGTGCACAAGTCTTCATTTGATGAACCAAAAATAATGTCATCAACATAGACTTGGATGAGTAACTGGTCTTCTCCATATTTCTTGATAAACAAAGTGTTATCAATATGGCCCTTGGTAAATCCTTTGCCAAGGAGGTATTTAGACAGGTTATCATACCAAGCCCTAGAAGCTTGCTTATGCCCATACAAGGTTTTGTCCAATTTATATACATGATCTGGAAATTTTGGATGCTCAAAATCAAGGGGTTGAGATACAAAAACTTTTTCATTCAAGACCCCATTCAGAAAGGCACTTTTGACATCCATTTGGAACACCTTCATCTTCTTGAATGATGCATAGGCAAGGAATAGCCTTATAGCTTCCAATCTTGCAACAGGGGCAAATGTTTCATCATAGTCAATTCCCTCATCTTGTCTGTACCCTTGAGCAACTAATCTGGCTTTGTTCCTTACCACAATGCCTTCTTCATTCATCTTGTTTCTAAAAACCCATCTTGTTCCAATGATAGTTTGATTTTTAGGTTTGGGAACAAGCTTCCAAACTTTGTTTCTTTCAAATTGTTCCAATTCTTCTTCCATTACTTCAATCCAATCTGGGTCTTGAAGAGCTTCATTTATCTTCTTGGGTTCAATTTGATAGATGAAGGCACTCATTAAAGAGTCATAAATAGGCATGTTTGGAGGAATGTCCATCTTATGTATTGGAAGGTCAATAAAGATGTTTTTGTTTGGTGGAATGATATGAGTGACAATTTCAGGTTGAGGATTTGAGAGATTTGTGTTGCAGCAAGGTTGGATGAGGTTATTTTCAAGGGAATTTTGATAGCTGGAAGAAGGTAAGCTGTCAGGTGCATCATAGCCGTTAGATGCACCTTTGCTGTTGGGAAGGGATTCTTGGCCGTCAAACAGGGTGTTTATTAGTGTCTTTGGGCACCATATAAGGAAGGGATGGTGAATCTTCTTCAGGAATGAGGCTTGAGGGGTCATGCACAGGAGACACCTCAGGTAGGTTATCTGTATTTCCAACAACTTCATAAAAATCACACAATTCAGTGTGGCTTTGATCATTGTTTTCATCAAAGTCAACATGGATTGATTCTTCTACAACAAGCCTCCTTTTGTTGTAGACTCTGTAGGCTTTGCTGGTATTGGAGTATCCAAGGAAGATTCCTTCATCACTTTTGGAATCAAATTTATCAAGGTTGTTTTTCCCATTGTTATGGATAAAGCATCTACTTCCAAAGTCATGGAAGTATGAAATGGTTGGTGTTCTACCATTTCATAGCTCATAGGGAGTCTTGGAGTGAAACTTGTTGATGAGAGTCTTGTTCTGGACATACACAGCAGTGGTGACTGCTTCTCCCCAAAAGTATTTAGGGAGGTTGTTCTCTGACAGCATAGTTCTTGCTGCTTCGCATATTGTTCTGTTCTTTCTTTCAGCAACTCCATTTTGCTGTGGTATTCTAGAAGCAGAAAAGTTGTGCTCAATCCCTTTTTGATCACAATATTCTTCATCACTAGTGTTTTCAAACTCCTTACCATGGTCAGATCTAATTTTGATGATGGATAGTCCCTTTTGGTTTTGAATTTTGTTGAACAGTTTGACCAGTTGTTCTAAGGTTTCCTTTTTGGATTCAAGAAGGATAATCCAAGTGAATCTAGTGTAGTCATCAACTACCACTAGAGAGTATCTCTTTCCACCAAGAGATCTGGTTCTGATTGGTCCAAAAAGATCCATGTGGAGTAATTGAAGGGGTTTTGAGGTATCCAATCTGGTTTTGGCAGTGAAGGAAGTTTTCTTTTGCTTTCCACATTGACAGGCTTTGCACAGCTTGTCCTTTTTGAAGGGAATTTTGGGTAGGCCTTTTACTAGGTTTGAATTGGCTAATTTGGAGATACTTTTGAGGTTGAGGTGAGCCAATCTTTTGTGCCATTACCATGACATATTAGATTGACTATAGTAGAGCAGACAATGAGCATCTGATGATTCCACAACTTCCAGGTTTAGACAGTAGAGGTTGCCTTTTCTGATTCCAGTGAGAATTGACTTGTTGTTGACATCTTTGACAGTGCAGTGGTTTTTGGAACATACAACATAATATCCATTATCACAAATTTGACTAAGACTAATCAAATTGTGCTTGAGACCTTCTACATAAGACACATAAGTAAAACTAATGTCTTTAGTAACAAGGTTTCCTGATCCTTTGACTTTGGCTTGAGAATTATCACCAAAAGTTACATTTGGACCATTTTTAGGGACATATTGTTGTAAACACTCCTTGTTGAAGGTGTAAGTACCCCAATCTGGATCACCCCCTTTCAAACACACGGGAAACACCGCAGACTCATCCACGCAGTCTCAGAGACCTCTCTCACTCAAAACCCTCTCAAAACCCTCTCAAACCCCCAACCAAACCAAGGGAGGAGCCTTTCTGGGATAAAAAGGGACAAAAGGACCTTTTGGGAATTTTCAGAAATCGTAGCAATTAAGGTCCGTACGGACCTCTTTGTTTCAATGATTACTAAATCCCCTTAAAGTCCACAATATTCCCTCAAATCCCGGGGAAAATGATTACTTCCCTGCAGAGTTGGTCCGTACGGACCTCTTTGCATGCAAGATGGTCCGTACGGACCTTATTGCTCAGGGAACACCATCATTCCAGAATATTCTCCATCATTGCAGATTCCCTCAAATCGAGGAAATCCAAAATTCTGGATAACCAAGAAGGTCCGTACGGACCTCTTTGCTCCGAAATTTTTACTATAAATAGAGGGCTCCCCCTCCTCATTTTCACACACCTCCCTCTTCTCTCTTCCTCCCTTAGCCTTCTGGCTCCCCTCTAAGTCCTCTCGAGGCACTCCCGGCCCCTTTCGGATCCTTCCGAGGCCTTCCGAGCTCCCTTGTGGTGCTCCGAAGCCTCCCCGAGCGCTCCCGAGACGCTCCCGCGCTGCCCCGAGGCACTCTCGAGGTACTCTGAGGCCCCTCGTGGTACTCCGAGGCCTTGCCTGGTCTTTCCACGGTGTCCCGGCTCTTTCCGAGTCAAACCGACGATCCCAAACCACGCCGAAACTCTGCTCGAGTGACTCCTGCCACCACAACGCAC
Organism: Adenophora triphylla var. japonica; assembly: GCA_022495995.1. Taxonomy (NCBI): domain Eukaryota; kingdom Viridiplantae; phylum Streptophyta; class Magnoliopsida; order Asterales; family Campanulaceae; genus Adenophora; species Adenophora triphylla. The sequence continues at coordinate 51,101 of JAFEMH010003359.1, forward strand.
GCCGAACCTCTGCCCGAGTGATCCCGACGATCCCCACGCACGCCGAACCTCTGCCCGAACGCAGCCTGCAACCTCAACTCACGCCGAAACTCTGTCCGCGGACAACCGGCATCTCCCGAAGCAATCCAGATCCATACCGGAACGCTACTCCGACCTCAAACACTATTCCCCAGCGGAAGACAGACACGAACCAACATTGGTAAGGCTTCCTTCCATTACTATTTCAATACATTTCCATACATAGCATACAATGTAGACATCCGATACAGCATGCATTTTTAAAAGCACACACACACACACAACATTTAAAGGATATTAGGGGTATCCGAAAGACTCGTTTTACGAGGCTACTCGGGTGAGCTCTAATATTCTAATATTCTCTTCCCGGGAGTCATCGACCTCCGAACTCAAAATCTCATCACACAAAAACAGCTTTAAAATTATCTTTAAACCGATGCCCTTTTTCAATGTTTTGGGCTTAATAAAAACGGCGTGGCGACTCTACAAATGCGAAAACAAACGGCGAGACACCTCCAACGCGAAAGATGCCGGATGCCGGCCGCGAGGCCTTCTCGGATCCGGGTAATTTCGGTTGGCGACTCACTGGGACATTTTGTTTTAAAAACTTTTAAACAAAACAAAAGATTTTTAAAATGATGATGAGGGTCAAACTTTCATTTTACCCCTTCCTTTAATCATTGTGTGTGTGTGCACGTGCTTCGTTTTTATTTTACAAAAAAAAAATAAAAATACAAAAAAAAAAATGCATCAATATACATCTGTGCATACATTTAAAATTCTTCAAAAAACTTCTGTTTTACTCAGAAAAAGAATTTTAGAGACCGCACACTACGCGCACTGCTGCCTCGGTTACACCGCACGCTACGCGCACCGCGCTTCGGATACACTGCACACTACAACCCTTAACCCGGAGTGGTCTCAGTTGCAGTCTGTTAGGTCTTCCTAGGCCTCTTGGACGCGCACGGGATCATTCCAAACATCCCATCCTAGCCAAGCGTCAACCCTGCACGTTTGAGTCTTGAGTCACACTCTGTCCGCACTCGGTTGGTTTTACCCGATCCGTGTCATACGGCTGGATACATATACCATGCCGGCCATTTTTTCGAGTCAAGGCTCGGAACTCAAGATCCCTTGCGCAAGCAAAGTGATGAAAGGTCATGCTAAAATCTTGACCTCGATCTTGATTTCCGAAGCTACACCCAGACGATGTTCCGTCCCGGATATACATCCATGCTCGCATGACACCATGTCATCACGCCTTTGATACGTCAGCCATGACAATATGACCAGCCAACGCCTAACGTCACAGATCCCTTGCGCAAGCAAGGTAAAGAGAGGTCATGCCGAACTCTTGACCTGATCTTGACTCAGTTGCAGGCTCGGTTTACTATTCACATGGCTAACGCATCAAAACGAACATGACAGGCTCGGTCCTTAGGTTCGATTTTTCTTTTAGGCCGGTGGAAACCGCTTGCCCTATAGGACCCTCGCCCGGGCCGTCCACCCCGGGATGTCGAAATACGGGTGCAAAACGAGGGGCTTATAGCCGCACGTATGGTCTCCATCGACCCGGGATCTAGCATAGTTGTGAAAAAGAAGAGCAATCTTTTCCAACCTACCTAGGATTACGAGAAAACATGTTTTAAGTAAATTAAAACAACAAAAAAAAAAATCAAAAAATAAAAGAATCGGAAACCGCATGCCACGTGAGCTTTCCCCTTTTATCCCGTTAGGCCACTCCCGTGTCTAAACCTTGCCCGTCACCCCTCCAAATAACCGAGAGTGGTTGAGAATCCCTGGAAGCCGCCTTTTCGCATCGAGGTCACAAGGTCCGATAGCCCTTCCGGTTCAACGGTCCGCACCGTCCGATACTCTCCCATGACGGGATCAACGAGATAACGGTGAGGAAACGGAACCCCGCCACTAAGGAACCTCCGGACAATGGAGGAGGTGCTGCGAGCCTTCGAAACCATCAAGAAGCGCCAAGAGGAACAAAGCAAGCCTGGATCGTAGACACCCCGCGCCTTCGAGGAACAGCCAGCTTCCCAACTCCGATGGAACCTTTGTTCTCATAGAAGACGAAGACATACCGGCTCCCGGTTTCTCAAAGCTATCGGCGGAGTCCCGCCTCCGCCAAGCTACGAGATCCCGGCCTTGCAGCGGCTCTCGCTCAAAGCTCCCCTCGGGCGTCGGTCAAGCAGCTCAGACATGCCCGCCTCGGCATGGTCGGTTTCCGGCTCTGCACATCAAGCTCGGTACCAACGGCACACATACGTGCTCTCCGCGAGATCCCAATGCATCTCGGTATCCCCAGATTCAATCCTTTACCTCTATACGAGCCTCGCAACCACAATCAAAAGTCCCCATTCTTACCGGGGACAGCATCCCGAGCGGATACCCCGACATCTCAAGTTTGCCACCTGCTAGCCTCGCCAATCGGGGCTAACGAATCATTTCCCAGGTTCCCAAACACAACCCTTAGCGGACCGGCAATCACGCCTCAACTTCAACACCCCGGGGTATGGGTTGGTATACACTCAACTACCTCCCCAAGACTCCCGAATGGCGATCCCATCGCCCAATCCACCTCCATCTTCGGTTTCCGTCCCCGAAAATGGTAACCCACCTCGCATACCGATCCTCACATGGCTTGGCCGATCGAACAAATGAAAGACATGCAAGGCAAGCTAGCTAGTTCTCGGAAGGACTCCCTCCCCGCCTGCGATCCGAACAAAGTGGTCCCTCTCCTCCAAAGTTCGGGATGCCGGAAATGGAAAAGTTTGACGGGACAGAATGCCCAAAAACCCACATCGACACCTACGTCCCGGGTATGAGAGCCAAAGGGGCAACCCCTCAACAGATGGCGGATCATTTTCAGCATTCCCTCAAATCCACAAAGCACTAAGGTGGTTCCTCAATGTGAAGGCGAGAAAACCGCTCCACGTGGGATCGGATCGGTGAAATCTTCCTGGAGAAGTACCGCGCCAATCTTGAATGGGAAACAAACCGTCATGACTCGCCAAGCCACCGAACAAAAGGATGACGAACCAGTGGGCGAATTCTACAAAAGATGGAACTGGAAGCTAAGCGAGATAATGGATCCACTTTCCAAAGAAGAGCAGATGGACATCTTCCATTCCTGCCTCAAACCATCTTTGAGGACTTTGATCAGCCACCATTTCTATCCAGATCTCCGTGCCATGGTCAACGCCGGGACAAAGTTTGAAAAGACTCTGAGTCTTCAAAAGGCAACGGCAACCCCGCCTCATCTTACCGCTATCGAACAAACACAGCAACTTCAACTCCTGCCCGACCAAAGGAAAGGAAGCAAATGGGAATAAAGGCACTACATTCGTAACTGAGCTCAAGTAAACCGCGATCAAGCAAACTCCCCAAAGAATAGCAACCCCCCTCGCTTCCCACAGTTCCAGCATTTAGATAACCTGGAAATGCCCTTGGGTCAAGTATTTGAAGCTTTGGTGAAACGAAATCTTCTCAAGCCACTCGAGAATTTCCAACCGAAGACTCTCAAACCCAACATGGATATGAGCAAACACTGCGCCTTCCATAACTACCCCGGCCACACCACCGACAATTGCTTCGTACTCAAGCAGGTGATTCAGGGGCTCATTGAGGAGGGAAAATTGGAACGCCCTCGTGGTCCCAATACCATTGGAAATCCATTCCCCCAGAACGACAGGGTAAACTCAATAGCCGTTGACGAAACCCCAAGCGAGAGCAGACTCCCTGCAATTTCCGAAACCGTCAGCATGCTGTCCCGCTATGACTGGGAGCGTGAAACAAGAGTCAAAAGGTCTCGTGACCGGGAATTCCGACAAGAACGCCCAAGGGCAACTGTCTCCCTACGATCTCTGCCCCGGCCAAGGCATACAAATGGATGGATCGAACGTTCCCCAGACGAGACTGAGTCCAACGGTAGCACGGGAAGCGGTTTAGCCTTCACAGACGATGACTTGCCAATATGTGAAAACCGGCACAACGAAGCCCTCCTCATCCTCATAAAGATAGAGATGTTCTTCCTCCCGAACGTCTTGATTGATAACGGCTCCGCAGTCAACATCATCGCTTTGAGCACACTGAAGCGACTCCGCATCGACCGTTCTCTGATAAGGCCTTCACCTCGGGTAATCCGAGCCTACGATTCCACTGCACGACCAATCGTAGGAGTCATCAATCTGAGAATCCACCCGACGTACAACCGGAGCTCGGTAGAGTTCCAAGTCGTGGAAATCAAACCAACCTTCTCTCGCTGTTGGGACGGCCTTGGATACATCGGATGAAAGCAGTATCATCTACTCTTCACCAATGAGTGAAATTCATCAATGCCAATGGAGCGATCGAAGTGATCCGCGGAAGCGGTGCAATGGCAAGTGCTTGGCCGCAAGCTATGACCCAGAAGAAGGTCCCGACATGACCGAATACTCTTCCCCAGATGATTCTCCTACCCTGTCCCGCTACGAAGTGGATCCTTACATCCACGCTCTAAGCCGCGACGAGCTGGAAATCGAAGAACTCATGGGACAGGATGACAACTCTGATATATGCGACTGTGAAGAATGCTTGAGAGAGGATCAAGAGATGGATGCTCTAATGGAGATTGATCGAGGAGTAGACCCTTACTTCGCCGAAAACCCTCTTGCAAACTGGCTCATCACCGATCCCCCGGTACAAGACAACCCTCTAGCCGACACTCTCGGATCTACTGTGGACAAACCATCACAGCCTTAGTTCAATTCAACATTCCGGTCCGACTCCGGACGGACAAAGGGCGCAACCTCCTCCAAGGCTTAATCAGGGAAGGAGATATAGCATGCCCGCTCGAATCAGACATTGTAAACGTCGTCCAAGCAAAGATCCCGGATAAAGAGGCAGATTCTATGAAAGTAATCAACATCAGCAAGAATCCACTCCGAATCAGCGAATGCTTCGCCCTCCTAGAAGTAGCCCTCAGCGACTTCTATCATCAAAAACCCCCAAGGACTGGTGGCAACACTAATGGAGGGACATCATCAGGGGAGCAGCCAAAAACCTCCGCGATCTGGTTTGAAATCGAACCGCATGCAAGCTACTTTCCGGGACTCATGCCAAGGGAAGATTGGCCACTGAACCAACACCACTCCTCTAGAGCTACAGCCATCCAAGAGTAATGAAGCCTGGTCCAATCCCTCGTCGCCTATAGTCTAGCTTCGAGTCTTGTTGTCTGTCTATTCACATCTTTTGAGTCTTTTGACGGCTTTACGCCCGACGATTGTGAATCTTTGGCCAACAATGTACAGTCTTCACGCTTTCAATAAAAGGTCCGACCTTCCTAAAAAATCATTTCATTGCATCTTTAACAAATGATGACATTAACTAATCAAAACAGTTAAATTCATCTATACAAAAGGCAAACACATTAATTAAATAAATGCATCAAGCAAACATTTAAGCATGTTGTCAAACGAGAGAAAACCGGGCCCAAGCCGCCGAGAAGGTTTTAATCACAACGATTTGCAAGATTGCTGAAGAGCCAAAGAGACGCAAGTTCGACGCCATTTCCAGCATAAACCCAGATTTTCCAAGAGCGGGGAAATCACCTTCATGAACAAGGAAGACCCACACACAGGAGGGGTCAAAACCAAGAGCATCATGGCCCTAAAACGCCTTGCCTCTCACTTCGTCATCCTCGGGGACATGTTATACAAGAAACGCTACCATGGGCCACTCCTACGCTGCGTCAGCCAAGAAGAAGCAGACAAGTTCATGAATGAAGTCCACAATGGGGCTTGCGGTCCCCACATGAATGCTGAGCCACGATGCAAATCATTCTCGGGATGGGCTACTCTTGGATCTCCATGGAGGCGGTGCCCACTTTGTCCGAAGCTGCGACAAGTGCCAACGGTTCTCCAACCTCAACCATCTACCTCCCCACGATCTCTACTGCATGACTACACCTTGGCCCTTTGCCACTTGGGGAATTGACGTCATCGGGAAAATCGCTCCGCCCGGGCGGCAACGGTCACGAGTTCATCTTAGTAGCCATCGACTACTTCACCAAATGGGTCGAAGCCAAGTCCTACAAGGTACTCACCTCCAAGAAGGTCGCGCATTTCCTCAAGGAAAACATCATCTGCCGATACGGCATACCAAATGAGGTCATATCGCACAACGGCTCACACTTCGAAGGGAATTCGACAGGCTGCATGGCTGAATTCAAGATCACACGTCACAAATCTTCTCCCTACCGGCCACAAACAAACGGCGCCGTGGAAGCGGCAAACAAAACCCTCGAACGGATCATCCGAAAATGACCACCCGAGGACGAGATTGGCCCGAGAAGCCGCACCTTGCACTTTGGGGCTACCGCACATCGATCGAAACGGCCACGGGAGAAACCCCATTTGCCCCGACGTACGGGATGGAAGCAATCCTTCCCATCGAGCTAGAAATTCCCTCACTCCGAGTCTTCTTTGGAAAATGACATCAACGAAGTCGAATGGCTCAAGCCGACATGACGAATTGGCTCGCTAGATGAGCGACGACTAAAGGCCATGGAACACGTCCGAGCCTATCAAAGCAGATGGCTAGAGCTTTCGACAAGAAAGTCAAATCCCGAGACATCGGGGAAGGTGACCTTGTACTCAAAGAAAAGCCTCCCACTCGAACCAACCCACTTTGGGAAAATGGGAACCCACATGGATCGGCCCTTTCGTGGTTCAAAAGATCTTCTCCGGAGGCGCCATGAAGCTAACGTACCTAGACGGCAATCCCTTCATGAATCCGGTCAACGGAAGCAAACTTCGCAGATACTTCGCCTCGAAGAAGAACAAGTGTGCATCTCTTGGCACTCCATGTAGTGTCGAACTACGCAGACTGAGCCCTCTAGTCCGGAACGTAGGCAACCTTAATTGGTCCGGTCTAAAAATACACAAAAGTCAAAAGTTTGAATGTCAATCAAGACCTCCATCAAGCTCCGCACTTTTCAAGAACACGCCCCAGCAGTCACCTTGACCAAGTCAAACGACGGCGGCAACATCAAAGGACATCCGAGGGTCACTCAGCATCAAACGACTGACTCATGTCTGCTTCCAAGCCAAGGGTTTGTTTTCGCCCTCACGCGCTTCGAAAAAAAAAAGAGCTCGAGCAAGGGCTCACAAAAAAAATATATAAAAAAAAGAGAGAGCTCGAGCAAGGGCTCACAAAAAAAAGAGCTCGAGCAAGGGCTCACAAAAAAAAAAAAAACAAAAGAAGCTCAAGCAGAAGCTGCGAAAATTGAGGTCAAGAGCCCGACGCCAACAAGCGGCAAGGAATCTACGAAAAAGACCGTCAAAACGACTTGTCAGGGAAGCATTCAACCTCTCAGCCAAGCACAAAGCCTCAGCAAAGGGGATTGCCGTCGGGGCCTGCATCGCTTCACCCGCGAATGCAATGTAAAAGTCCAAAGATGGACGCCGACAAAGTGCACAATGTAAGCAAAGGCAAACAAGAGATCTTGCGTCTCGATAAAGCTTTAAAAGTAAATCACAAATCACTAACGGTTACAACATTTCTTGATGAGTTCAAGCACGGTCTACTCTCAAGTTCACAACATGCTAAAAGACAGCTTAATACATTTAACTAATAATGTGTTTGCAATGCAATGAATGGATACCTAGGAGGTCATTCCGCGCCATCTGCGCTTGTCCCCTCGCCATTCTTTCCTTTCTTCCCTCGTCCCCGGCGAGTCTTCTTTCGCTTCACGTGAACCAACTCTGCGTCTCTCGGTCAGAGATCCGGGATCCTCCCCGTAGAGTCAAACAATCCAAGAGCTCTCGGGGCTTCATTCGCCCGTGCTTCGGCTCGGATCTCCTCCCTGCGAGTGCGTAAAGAGGACCTCTCCACCGTCGGTCGGTCAACTCTAGTCTCGTAGTCAAACAAAGTGTCTCCCGTCACATCCAAAGGGTCGGACCAGGCTTCGGCACTCCTAAGGCAATAGCTACTACGGCAAGCGGGTCCCGAGACCGCTGCACGCCGCTCTCCAAGACCACTTGGGATCGCTCTAACACGCCGCCTCATACTGTGCCGATATCGAGTCGTCAATACAACGCTCCCCGACGTCTAAGGAGTACCACGGGAGGGAAAGCGGAATACTTCCATACTCTCGCACAATACAAGAAGGCACTGAAGCCGCCCCTACAAAGAGGAACTACCTCCGCGGTAGCAAGGTCATCCCGGCCCAACAAAGGCCTCTGCTTCATCCCAAACCGCCGGGAAACAAGCGACGGAATATAGAAGGAGGACCAAGACAAACCTCGGAACTCGACAACGTAGGACCCTTCTGCAAGATCCTCCTGGTCTCAATCCTCCAGTCGGAACCCACCGGCGGATCTCGATGCGTACCAAGCCGTGCCATCCATCTCTCCCGGGCGGATCGATCCATATCCAACACAAGAGGTCGGCGAGCAAATGACCACGGGCTAAACGACGTCGGAGCCTCGGGCATGGCCTGAAGTCTCTCTCGCAGCCACAAGGTGAGCAAAGTGGGGCTTCCCCCTCTCATAAAACGATCCTCAGTCGCCAGACGATCGATACCATGAAGAGTCTCCCCCAGCACCAACGGGACAATATCCTCTCCAAACTCTGCGGTGCCCTACCACATCTAGCAAAGCGCCATCACAAATGCCAAGGGAACCGACTCAGTAAAAGCGTCGCCATCACGCACAAGGCAAATACATCCCAAGAGACGTCACTCTCATCATCAACCATGAACCGCTCAGGCGGCTCGTAAATGTCGATATGACCCGAATCAAGGATCATGCCCCCGCACTTCTTCCAACGAAGTACGAAGAAAGCCTCGCAAGCTTCACGCGCACCGCAGACCACCAATCAAAGGAAGCGAGATGGCCTCCACCTCCGGTCCCCCCATCAAAGCCCGAAACTCCTCAAAAGTGGGCACAATTTCATTATAGGAGAACCAGTACACATGCCTCCTAACATCCTGTAACTTCGCGGCAGCCCCGCAACAAATCCCAATCAGGAACCAACTCCTTAAAAGACCAAATCGAGCAAAGACGAAACCTTACCTCGAAAGCCCGTCTCTGATGCCTCATACGACGCCGCATCCACGTTTTCAATCAAGCCAAGGAAGTGTGCTTGCCTCTCTTTGCAATCGAACCCATTTCCCCGGCATTACAACCACTGTCCCGACAGGACCTTGCCCCAAATTGCCCAAACACTGGCCAAAGCCATTCCCGGCAAACATACACTACCCACAAACACACTCTCAGCTCACGTGGCATGTACAAAAATAAAAAAAATAATAATAGCAACAATTTCTAGGGCAAATCCCGGGAATCACAAAAATGACATTAAATCTTAAAATAAAATGCTGTTTGCCACGCAAATACATGTGTTTTATTACAGGTACCAATAAATGTCTGTTGTTAAACAAAAAAAAGGGGGATATGAAAAGAGGGAAAGCAAATGAATACTAATCAAAATCCTCAGCATCATCAACCTCGCCAAGGTCCTCCAAAGAAAAGTCGGGCATCCCAGCGAACTCGCCCGTCACATCCTCGTCGTCGGAATACCGAGCACCCGCCGGAGGCTCCCACGAAAAGTACTCAGAAGGATCAAATCCGGCGAAAGGATCAAAGAAAGAGGGCTTTGAGGAACCCTCACCCTGTGCGCCATACGGAGAGCATGAATCGATAAAAGGGCTGCTCCTCGAAGGCCACTGCAGCCTCCCGAAGATGTCCCGGCATCCATGCTATGCCGCCCTCAAGGGTCCCTCTGCTGCGGCTCCGGCTCGGCTCGGGCGGAGGAACGTCTACTGAAGTGCCTCGAAGGCATAGGCTCGTACGCCGGCAGGCACGCGTCGCGAAGACCGGCGGGATATCTTCGAAGCCATCTTCTTCGCAAAGCGACCTCATCGCCACGTAACGGCGAGTCGGCATATCATAGGCTCTCCCCAGGACACCTGACAAGCAAACCAAAGAAACGCTCGGCAATACGGTTATACACAACAAAAAGAGAAAAATACGAAAAGAAGCCAAGATGGAAAAGAGTCGGCACACTCACCGATCTATCTGGGGTCCACTCAGATGCAGAGCTCGCTGCTCCGGAACTGCACGTATACTCCTCCTCTCGACTCCGTCCCCGCGGACGTACGTGAAATCCGGTCCCGGCATCGGAATCCTCGGGAGCTCGCGGGCCGGCCTCTCTCTCCCTCGCACTGCGGCGTCCTCGGCTTCCTCCTCACGAAGGCCCCGTACTCCTCTCCGTATAAAATGAACTCCTCGCGCACCGACACCGCCAAGGTACCTCTCGAAGTCAAGCACATCCATGTCCCGGGAATCAAGCATCCCAAAGGGAGGGTCCTCGGAGCCACGGGAAGCACAGGGGCCATCGCCGCGAAGACCCGCTCCAGGATACATAACATCGCAGTCAAGCCCCGCAGCATCTTCCGCCCGGCGCTGTCACCTCGGAGCCCCTCAAACTCATCCCCCTCATACCGAGCCCACGGGAACAAAACAAACCCCTCCGGGCTACCCCTCTCTGGATGCTCCTGCACATCCCCGTAGGCAATGGTGAGCTTCCCTCTGCTGGTCCTCCTCTTCCTCGCCGTACGAGCCCGGCCCAAAGCATAGCGTAATACGCGGCAACGGCCCCCGGATCTCTATCCCACCGGAAACACTTGAAAAACCTCATAGAACCACACATGTGACAAAAACAAAAGGCTCGGTGCAAAAGAAAACGGAGAAGCGACAAGTTGCTAAATCAAAAGCCAATAAACTCATACCTCCCAGCAAAGTCAAACACAGGCCAAGAACGCAACACCCCGGCCGTCGGTGTAAGGCCCGGTCTCGCCCACTCACGACGGCAATTCAACCACCGGCCATCAACGTAAGACCGGTCCTCGCCCACTTCAACGGCAATTCAATCACCGGCCGTCAGCGTAAGACCGGTCCTCGCCCACTTCAACGGCAAATCAACCACCGGCCGTCAGCGTAAGACCGGTCCTCGCCCACTCCAACGGCAATTCAATCCCCGGCCGTCATCGTAAGACCGGTCCTCGCCCACCTCAACGGCAATTCAATCCCCGGCCGTCAGCGTAAGACCGGTCCTCGCCCACTTCAACGGCAATTCAATCCCCGGCCGTCAGCGTAAGACCGGTCCTCGCCCACTCCAACGGCAATTCAACCCCCGCCCGCTCAACGGCAATTCAAGAAGGAGCCAACACCTCCCAGCACGAATCCCAAGGCACGAGACGCCTCCAAGACGCCCAATGGCAATACAAGAAGGAGCCAACACCTCCCAGCACAAATATCAAGGCACAAGACGCCTCCAAACGCTCAACGACAACTCAACCACTGGCCCTCAAAGGAGGTCCGAAGTCATCTTCCCAACAGAAAAGGGCCCCTACAAGGTCACGCATCCCCAGCAATTCAAGCACCGGTCAGGATGTAAGCTCCGAACTTCGCCAGCCCAACGGCGGCGCAACGTCGGGCCATCAAAGCAAGCCCGAGCTCCTCCCCAACAAGTCGAAAGGGAAGTCATACAGGACTGCATATCCCCAGCACCGGCCATCATCCTTGCTCACTCAATGGCAAAACAAGCACGCGAAGGAGCCAACCCCTCCGAGTACAAGTCCCAAGGCACGAAGCGCCTCCCAAAACGCCAAATGGTGAAGCAATCACCGGCCGTCATCCTTGCCCGACGGCGGCTCAAGCACCTAGGCGGTCATCGTAAGTCCAACCTTCTACTCAAGGCAAAAACACAAAGGCATCTACGCCTCTCGAAGCACAAGGCAGCCACGCCTCCACAAATGCGGCTAGAAGACGATTCATAGTCCTCGCGCATTACATCAAGCTAACGGCTAGAAGACGATTCAAAGTCTCAAGCAAGATTACATCAAACTGCGGCTAGAAGACGATTCAAAGTCCTCGCGCATTACATCAAACTGCGGCTAGAAGACGATTCAAAGTCCTCGCGCATTACATCCACAACTGCGGCTAGAAGACGATTCAAAGTCCTCGCGCTAGAAGACGATTCAAAGTCCTCGCGCATCACATCAACCGCCGCCAGATGACGATTCAAAGTCCTCCAGCGTGGCACCAACCGCCGCCAGAAGACGATTCAAAGTCCTCCAGCGTGGCACCAACCGCCGCCAGATGACGATTCAAAGTCCTCTGGGGCCGTGGCACCACCAGCCGCCGCGAGATGACGATGCAAAGTCCTCCGGCGTGGCACCAACCGCAATCGAAGACGATTCGGGTCCTCGCTCTACTCCTCTCGGCCGGAAGGCTTTAAACCACTCGGTCCGGAAGACCGTATAAACCTCCCAAATGATTATCCCCGGCCCGGAAGGCCTTAAACCACCCGATTAGGAAAATCGTAAAATTTCCATCCCAGGACACCACCACGTCCTCACAATTGACCTCGGCGGTCACACAACACTTCAGGGCACCACCACGCCCGCACTCACAAATTCACGACCTCGGAACTACGACCAGGCTTGATTCCCGCCAGGGATACGTAGGAATCCTATCACAGGGTCCAGCCATCGACCTATGCGGTCACCCAGGACACCACCACATCCTTACCACTGACCTCGGCGGTCACACACAACACTTCGTGGCACCATCACGCCCGCATTCACAAAACACTCACCCCACACCCGAACTACGACCGAGGCTTGATTCCCGCCGGGGATACGTAGGAATCCTATCACGGGGTCCGGCCTATTGACCTAAACGGTCACACAAAAGGACACCACCACGTCCTCACATTGACCCTCACGGTCACTTCCTCTCCCAAAGACGCGATCCAGTTAGGACCCTTATCTTATCGGCGACCCATTCTTTCATAAGTGACGTCGTCGAGGGAAGCTTCACTGTAAGTACCCCAATCTGGATCACCCCCTTTCAAACACACGGAAACACCGCGAGACTCATCCACACGCCTCAGTAGACCTCTCTCACTCAAAACCCTCTCAAAACCCTCTCAAAACCCCAACCAAACCAAGGAGGAGCCTTTACGGGATAAAAGGGACAAAAGGACCTTTTGGGAATTTTCAGAAATCGAGAAAAGCAATTAAGGTCCGTACGGACCTCTTTGTTTCAATGATTACTAAATCCCCTTAAAGTCCACAATATTCCCTCAAATCCCGGGGAAAATGATTACTTCCCTGCAGAGTTGGTCCGTACGGACCTCTTTGCATGCAAGATGGTCCGTACGGACCTTATTGCTCGAGGAACACCATCATTCCGTAATATTCTCCATCATTGCAGCATTCCCTCAAATCGAGGAAATCCAAAATTCTGGATAACCAAGGAGGTCCGTACGGACCTCTTTGCTCCGAAATTTTTACTATAAATAGAGGGCGCCCCCTCCTCATTTTCACACACCTCCCTCTTCTCTCTTCCTCCCTTAGCCTTCTGGCTCCCCTCTAAGTCCTCTCGAGGCACTCCCGGCCCCTTTCGGATCCTTCCGAGGCCTTCCGAGCTCCCTTGTGGTGCTCCGAAGCCTCCGAGCGCTCCCGAGACGCTTCCGCGCTGCCCTGAGGCACTCTCGAGGTACTCGAGGCCCCTCGTGGTACTCCGAGGCCTTGCACTGGTCTTTCCGCGGTGTCCGGCTCTTTCCGAGTCAAACCGACGATCCCAAACCACGCCGAAACTGCCCGAGTGACTCCTGCCACCACAACGCACGCCGAACCTCTGCCCGAGTGATCCCGACGATCCCCACGCACGCCGAACCTCTGCCCGAACGCAGCCTGCAACCTCAACTCACGCCGAAACTGCGTCCGGACAACCGCATCTCCCGAAGCAATCCCGATCCATACCGAACGCTACTCCGACCTCAAACACTATTCCCCAGCGGAAGACAGACACGAACCAACATTGGTAAGGCTTCCTTCCATTACTATTTCAATACATTTCCATACATAGCATACAATGTAGACATCCGATACAGCATGCATTTTTAAAAGCACACACACACACACACAACATTTAAAGGATATTAGGGGTATCCGAAAGACTCGTTTTACGAGGCTACTCGGGTGAGCTCTAATATTCTAATATTCTCTTCCCGGGGAGTCATCTCACCTCCGAACTCAAAATCTCATCACACAAAAACAGTTTAAAATTATCTTTAAACTGATGCCCTTTTTCAATGTTTTGGGCTTAATAAAAACGGCGTGGCGACTCTACAAATGCGAAAACAAACGGCGAGACACCTCCAACGCGAAAGATGCCAGATGCCGGGGCCGCGAGGCCTTTCTCGGATCCGGGTAATTTCAGAAGGTCATGTGTCTGCTGCATCAACTATCCAAGTACCATATTCCTTTCCTAAGTTCCTACAAAACAGAAAAATAAATTTATGGTACCCTTTTATTCTTTTGGGTCCAAAGGATTAGAATTTCTTTGGTACCCTAGCATTGTAATATCCCATGATCTGCAACATATAGGGTGTAGGAGCAGTAGGTTGGGATTGGTTAAAGAATTGGTTGGGAGAAAAGAATTGGTTTCGGTTATAAAACTGAGTGTGGCTTTGGGAGCTGTTTGAGTGAGATGATCTAGGAGAGATATTTTGACTGGCATGACTTCTTCCATTTGTGTATGGCCAGTTGGGTCTTTAATGTTTGGAATATGAGTGATGGTTATAGAATCTTTACTGTCTAGGAGATCTCTGTTGTCCATCAAATCTTGTCTGTCTGGGGAATCTTGGCTATCTAGGAGATCTCTGTTATCCATTGGTTTTGTGCTGGTTTTTCTTCACTTGCTCCTTGATTCCTTTTCTTTGCCAAATGTATTTGCCTTTATTTGCTTGTTTTTCTTTGCCTTTGGATTGACTTGAGCTAGCTTCATGTGTTTCATTAGTGTGTGTGGGTCTGGCTTGATCTGCTTCATCAATGTGACTGGAGCTAGCTTCATCTATCTTTCCCTTTTTCTTTGAGTCCTCCTTTGTCTGAATGGGATAGAACTTTTCTTGGGCTTTGACATAGTTCATGCTTTCAAGAACCATCTTGTCAGTAGCCCTTTCATCAGTGAGAGGGGTATAGGTTTTCATAGTGGGATTATTGGCTCCAATCCCTGACTTATCACTTGGGTATCTCTGGTTGTAGCTAAACAGAGATACATCTTCTCCTGATTTGTTCCAAGACTCAATCTTCTTCCTAAGAGATTCATTTTCCTTTTCAAGGTTGATGGTTTTTTGGTTGTTTTCCAGAGATCTAGAATTCTCAGCTGTCAGCTAATCATTAGCCTTTTCAAGCATAAGGCATTGTACTTTCAGTCCTTGGTTGGCTCTTTCAAGGTTTTCAATGGTTTTACTTTGGGATAGGTTATCAGTGAGCAATAAAGCAAAGCTAGTTTGGTGTCTTTTTATTTGAATTAAAAGGGTACTAACTAATTGTTTAAATTCTTCATTATTTAAAGAGTTAAACTGAGGTACCTGCTTTAGTTCTTCAGCAACAGCTAAGGCTTCAAGGTCTTCTTCATTGTCTGAATCTTCATCATCTCCTGCCATTAGGCATATCATTGCTTCTTCTCCTTCACTTTCAGAATCACTGAAATCAAACTCCTTATCACTGAACTTGGATGAGTCAGCAATCAATACTTGTTCTTTGTTTTTCTAATTATTCCTTTTAATGTAGTTGTAGCAGCTGCATCTTGAACTATGGATGATCTCCTTTGAGTAGGAGAGTTTCTTAGCTGTCTGATTGTCCTTGGGTTTCCTTGGTTCAGGACAATCAGATGAGTAATGACTAAGCTTATTACAGTTGAAGCATTCAACTTTCTTTTTATGGTTCTCTTGTTCAGAAGTGGATGGGCTATAACTTCTCTCAAATGTCTTTTTATGTGCTCTAAGGTTATTTCTGACAGCTATGGATATGAGACTTGGTAAGTCTCCTTAAGAAAGGTTGTTTGAGGGGTGGTTTACTTTCTGAAGGGGAATAAGAACCATGGAATCAATGTCTTGTTGAGTGATGGGTTTGTGAGTGGTTTCTTGGGCAGCTAAGGCAAGGGTTTGTGAGAAAGAGGGAACTGGTTGAAGTTTTATCATTCCTTCTAGTTCATAGGCCTCAAGCTTTCCAAAGTATTGTTCAACAGTCATGGTGCTTCATTCTGCACCTTCTATTATATGTAGGGCTACCTTCTCATATTCTTGGGGAAGGTTGGAATATATTTTGAGACACAGATCTTGGTTCTCAAATGTTTTTCCATGGTCAGCAATGGATCTGACCTGGTCTTCAAACCTTGGTTTAGCAATTTCTTGAGCAAGGGAGTCATTTACACTCTTTTAGAGTATGTTCTTGACTTTAAGATTGGCACTAATTAGTTGCCTTTCTGAATCAGTCCAAAATTCTGGGGATTTCATTTTACTGGGCCCACCATTTGAATCAAGTGTGACAGGGCAGGTGACTTCATTCTCTAGGGCATACCAGTTCCAGATGCTATTTGCATCAAGGTAGGTTTTGATTTTTGAAGCATATATTTCAAAGGATCCACAGTCATCAATGAGTGGAATGTCTTTCTCATTATTTCTCCTTGGTTGAGGCATGGTGGGTTGAGAATTGATCCTTCAGAAGTTGTTAGACTTTTGTAGGTAAAGACAAGCTCTCATACCAATTGAAAGGTCATGTTTGCTTAATCAGTTAAAAGGTTAGGCAGTTAAGCTTTGACAGCTGAGGTGAAATCTTAGCTGTCAAATATTAACTGTTATAAAAAGCAAGGGTGAAATGTGCAGCGGAATGAATAGTGTTGAAATAATGTAAATATAAGTGATTAGTGTATGTGTGTGTGGGTGTGTGTGTGTTTGTGTTTGTGTGTGATAATACCAAATGAACACAAGAATTTTAAGGTGGTTCAGAGTTTACTCCTCCTACGTCCACCCTCACTGTCAACCTTGACAAGTGAGATCTTACAGAGGATGATTAGGCAAGTTCCTTGAACCTCCTCTTCCTAATTAGTACAGTCAATTAGGGATTTGCTTGTTACGAAGCAAATTGCAATACACACTTAAAGTCAGTCTTAAGTGGATTACAAAATAGTTTATACACCTGAATTACAGTTACAAGTGTCTCAGATTGTTTGATTGTTTGTTGCAGGTTTTGCAGGTGTGGAGGTTGAAGGAAAGGTTGTATGTTGAAGGGCATTATCTTCAGTCTTAAAGGTTTCCTTTTATAGGCTAGAATATAGCCGTTGGAGGAGACAAGGTAGTAAATGCATGTGGGTGAAATAGTGTTTGCATTTAGAGCCTTGTTGACTGGATAATAACAGGCTGTAATCTGCAACCATTGTATATGATCTTCATGGAGATGAGCTGGCAACATCTGTTGAGAGAGATTGGGCAAGGCACATCTTGATCATCACAGAAATACATCACTGCTGTTGTTTGCTGAAGATCATAGCTGTCAGAGGGATGAGACCTCTGCTGTTGAGAACCTTAGCTGTCAGGCTTGGTTCTTTGAGTTTGCAGTTTTAGGAGTCAAGGAATTGGGTAGGGGAAATGTAATTATCCTTATGTAAATAAATACATTGATTTATATGATTGGTCTTGTGTTTGATCATTGCAGTTCAGTTGAATCATTGCTGTTCAGTTGAATTATGAGGTGTGCAGTTTGAGCCATGGATGTCCAATGTTCATGAGTTATCTTGGCTGTCAGATAACATTGGATAAGATATGTTTCTTTGTCAAAACCCTGTATAGCTATGTGGTTTACATAGTTAGGTCCTAACATGACTCATAAACCAGATAATTTGGGTACTTAAGTGATCCGTTGACGATACGAACACATTAATTGTTTCATATTTTTTGAGTTCTAAATTATGAGATTCTCCCTCCCCCGCGATATTTTGGTTACTAAAATTGAATGTGTGGAGATTAAGGAAAATGTAAGTGTTGTGAGTATAAAAAGTAAAGTATGTGAGATAAGAAGGGTTAGGAGATTTTTGTTGTTAGTATTACAAGTGAGTGTCATTGACTATTTTGGGTAAGTAACCATAATATTGAGACACCCAAAAAGGGAATTATTAACCATAATATTTTGATGGAGGGAGTATATGATTTTAAATTTAAGGAAAAAGCAAAAATCTACAAAAGGATAAGAAGCATGAGAGCGAATGTGCATTATTTTTGGCCGAGAGGTAGCGATCAGTACGTGTGTCCAAGAAATATCTAGGAATTTTTTGAGCACTTTGAGAATACTAAGTCCTAAATGATCATATATTACGCTGAAGAAAGTATTGATCAGAGCTTCAAGAAATAATTTACAATAAAAAGAGTATTAATTTGTTGACATGATTTTTACTATCTGACATTTTTGACTGAGCACAGTTTCACTCTATTAGGTGCTTTCATCTATTTTATTTCAGGCCGACTGAGTTCACATTGTTTTATATATTAGAAAAATTTAGCAACTACTTACAAATTTGCTTACTGTTCTCGTTGAATTGCGTCAATGAAATGATCATAAAAATTGTTGCTCTTCGTTAGGACCTAACTATGTAGATACATAGTTATTTATGGTTTTGTCAAAGAAACATATCCAATGTTATCTGATAGCCAAGATACCTCAATGGACATTGGACAGCCAAGATTTAACCTGCACATCTTATTAATCAACCTGACAGCAATGATCAAATAAAGAACAATCAAATAAATCAAATGCATTTCTTTACAAAGAGATCATTACATGTCATCCATCTCAAATCCTTGACTCCTACTCATCTAGATCAAATAGCTAAACCTGACAGCTAAGAATCTCAACAGCAGAGATCTCATCCCTCTAACAGCTATGATCTTCAAAGACAGCAGCAATGATTTATCTCTGTGATGACCAAGATGTGCCTTGCCCAAAACTCTCAACAAACATTGCCTTGTCATCTCCATAAAGATCCTCTGCAGAAGGGTTGCATATTCCAGCTGTTCTTATCCAGTCTACAATGCTCTAAATGCAAACACTATTCCACCCATATTCATTTACTGCATTGTCTCCCCAATGGCTATATTCCAGCTTATAAAAGGAAACCTCCTTGACTGAAGCTACCGCCCTTCAACACACAACTTTTGCAACCTTCCCTTCACCCTTGCATACCTGCAAAACCTGCAACCAATTACCAAACAATTCTGAGACACTTGAGACTACACTTCAAGTGTATAAACAAATCTTGTAAACCACTTAAGACTGTACTTTAAGTGTGTTCTGTAATTTGCTTCGTAACAAGCAAATTCCTAATTGACTTTACTAATTAGGAAGAGGAAGTTCAAGGAACTTGCCTAATCAATCATTGTAAATCTTAAAGGAAACTAGATTATAGTGGATTGATCTCACGTGTCAAGACTGACAGTGAGGGTGGACGTAGGAGGAGTGAACTCTGAACCACCTTAAAATTCTTGTGTCATTTGGTATTATCACGCACAAACACACACACACCTACACACACTTACACCAATCACTTTGTCTTTACATTATTTCACTTTATTTATTCCGCTGCACATTTCATTCTTGCTTTTTGATCAGTTAATATCTGACAGCTAAGAATCAATCTCAGCTGTCAAAGCTTAACTGACTGATCCTCTTTTAACTGATCATGTAAACAGGACCTTTCAATTGGTATTAGAGCTTGTCTTCACCAACAAAAGTCTAACAACTTGTGAAGGATCATCTCTCAACCCACCATGCCTCAACCAAGAAGAAATAATGAGAAAGACATTCCACACATTGATGACTGTGGATTCTTTGAAATTTATGCATCAAAAAACAAAACCTACCTTGATGCAAACAGTATTTGGAACTGGTATGTTCTAGAAAATGAAGTCACCTGCCCTGTCACACTAGATTCAAATGGTGGAGGCAGTAAAATGAAATCCCCAGAAACCTGGACTGAATCTGAAAGGCAATTAATTAGTTCCAATCTTAAAGTCAAAAACATACTTCAAAAGAGTGTGAATGACTCCTTAGCACAAGAGATTGCTAAAGAACCAACTGCAAAATCAGCCTGGAAACTCATCCATACCAAATTCCAGAAACACACCAGTGTTAGAACTCAAAACTTGTACAATCTGCTTAGACAATTAGACAACTTCAAGTTCTACCCTGGTGAAAAGGTCAGTGCTGCTAGACCAAAGTTTGAAGACCTTGTTAGATCCATAGCTGACCATGGAAAAACCTTTGAGAACCAAGATCTATGCCTAAAAATATATTCCGACCTTCCCCAAGAATATGAGAAGGTAGCCTTACATATAAGAGAAGGTGCAGAATAGAGCACCATGACTATTGAGAAATACTTTGGGAAGCTTGAGGCATATGAGCTAGAAGGAATGATAAAAATTCAACCTGTTTCTTCCATCTCACAAACCCTTCCCTTAGCTGCCCAAGAAACCCCTCACAAACCCATCACTCAACAAGATATTGACTCCATGGTTCTCATCTCTCTTCAGAAAGTAAACCACCCCTCAAACAATATCACACAAGGAGACCTACCAAGTCTCATATCCATGGTTGTCAGAAATGCCATGAGAACTCATAAGAAGACATTTAAGAGAAGCTACAGTCCATCCACATCTGATCAAGAGAACCACAAAAAGAAAGTTGAATGCTTCAACTGCAAAAAACTTGATCACTACTCATCTGAATGTCCTGAACCAAAGAAACCTAAGGACAATCAGACAGCTAAGAAACTCTCCTACTCAAAGGAAATCATTCACAGTTCAAGATGCAGCTGCTTCAACTGCACCAAAAAGAAGAATGAAAGAAACAAAGAACAAGTAATGATTGCAGACTCATCAAAATTCAGTTATGAGGAATTTGACTTCAGTGACTCTGAAAGTGAAGGAGAAGAAGCAATGATATGCCTAATGGCTGGAGATGATGAAGAATCAGATAGTGAAAAAGACCTTGAAGCATTGGCTGTTGCCGAAGAATTAAAACAGGTACCCAATTTTAACTCTTTAAATATTGAAGAATTTAAACAATTAGTTAGTACTCTCTTAATTCAAATAAAGAGACACCAAACTAGCTTTGCTTCATTGCTCATTGATAACCTATCACAAAACTAAACCATTGAAAACCTTGAGAGAGCCAACCAAGGGCTAAAAGAACAATGCCTTATGCTTGAAAAGACTAATGGTGAGCTGACAGCTGAGAATTCAAGATCTCTAGAAAACAACCAAAAAACCATCAACCTTGATAAAGAAAATGAATCTCTTAGAAAGAAGATTGAGTCCTGGAACAAGTCAGGAGAAGCTGTGTCATTGTTCAGCTACAACCAGAGACACCCTAGGGACAAGTTAGGGATTGGAGCCCATAATCCCACTCTGAAAACATGCACACTTCCCACTGATGAAAAGGCTATTGATAAAATGGTTCTTGAAAGCATGAACTATGTCAAATCCCAGCAAAATGTCTATCCCATTCAGACAAAGAAGGACTCAAAGAAACAAGGAGAAATCAATGAAGCCAATGAAGCTAGCTCCAGTCACATCAATGAACCCTATGAAGCAAGCTCAAGTCAACCTAAAGGAGAAGAAAAACAAGCAAACAAAAACAAATACATCTGGCAAAGAAAGGAACTAAAGAACAAATGAAGAACAAACAGCAAAAATCTACTAGACAACAAAGATTTGCTGGACAGCCAAGATTCTTCAGATAGAAAAGATTTGATGGACAGCAGAGATCACCAAAACAGCAAAGGTTCTATAACCATTACACATACTCCAAACAGCAAAAACCCAACTAGTAGTACTCGAATGGAAAGAGTCATGCAAGTCAAAATAACTCACCAAGATCATCCCATTAAAACAACTTTTATAGCCAGACTCAGTTTCACCATAACCACAACCAATCCTTCTCTCCAAACCATTTTCAACCAATCCCAACCTACTACTCTCACACCTTATATGATGCAAATCATGGGGTATTAGAATACCTTAAACCAATATTTTAGAAAAAGGGCAATGAACAAAGCTAGGATACCAAAGAAAGTCTAATCCTTTGGATCCAAAAGAATAAAAGGGTACCATAAATTTGTTTTTCTGTTTTGTAGGACCTAGGAAAGGATTATGGTACTTTGACAGTGGTTGCAGCAGACATATGACCTTCAACAAAGAGTGGCTGCAACAATATGTCCCTAAAAATGGTCCAAATGTAACTTTTGGTGATAATTCTCAAGCCTAAGTCAAAGGATCAGGAAACCTTGTTACTAAAGACATCATTTTCACTAATGTGTCTTATGTAGATGGTCTCAAACACAATTTGATTAGCATCAGTAAAATTTGTGACAAGGGATATTATGTTGTATGCTTAAAGAGCCACTGCACTGTCAAAGATGTCAACCACAAAGCCATTCTCACTGGAACATGAAAGGGAAATCTCTACTGTCTAAACTTGGAAATTGTGGAGTCCTCCAATTCTCACTGCCTTCTATCCTATAGTCAGTCTGATATGTCATGGCTATGGCACAAAAGACTAGCTCACCTCAATCTCAAAAGTAATTCCAAATTAGTAAATGCAAACCTAGTCAAAGGCCTATCCAAAATTCCCTTCAAAAAGGACAAGCTATGCAAATCTTGTCAATGTGGCAAACAAAAGAAAACCTCCTTCTCTGCCAAAACAAGATTATACTTCAAAACCCCTACAACTACTCCACATGAATCTTTTTGGACCCATAAGAACCAGATCTCTTGGTGAAAAGAGATACTCACTAGTGGTAGTTGATGACTATACTAGATTCACTTGGATTATCCTCCTTGAATCCAAAAGGGAAACCTTAGATCACCTGGTTAAATTGTTCAACAAAATTCAAAACCAAAAAGGTCTATCTATCATCAAAATTAGATCTGACCATGGCAAAGAATTTGAGAACACTGGTGTTGAAGAATACTGTGATCAGAAAGGAATTGAGCACAACTTTTCAGCTCCAAGAACACCACAGCAAAATGGTGTTGCAGAAAGAAAGAACAAAACCATTTGTGAAGCAGCCAGAACTATGCTGTCAGAAAATAACCTTCCTAAATACTTTTGGGGAGAAGCTGTCACCACAGCTGTGTATGTCCAAAAAAAGACTCTCATCAATAAGTTTCACACCAAGACTCCCTATGAGTTATGTAATGGTAGAACACCAACCATTTCATACTTCCGTGATTTTGGAAGTAGATGCTTTATTCACAATAATGGAAAAAATAACCTTGATAAGTTTGATTCCAAAAGTGATGAATGGATTTTTCTTTGATACTCCAATAATAGAAAAGCCTACAGAGTTTACAACAAAAGAAGACTTGTTGTAGAAGAATCAATTCATGTTTACTTTGATGAAAACAATGATCAAAGCTACACTGAACTGTGTGATTTTGATGAAGTTGTTGGAAATTCAGACAATATTCCTGAGGTGTCCCCTGTGCATGACTCCTCAAACATCATTCCTGAAAAAGATTCACCTTCCCTTCCCTATATTGTGCCCAAAGACATTAATCCAAATCCTATTGTGTCTGACAGCCAAGAATCCCAACCCAATAGCAAAGGTGCATCTGATAGCTATGATGTACCTGACAGCTTACCTTCATCAAGCCAACAAAATACCTCTGTCAATAACCCTATCCAACCTTGTTGCAACACCAATCACTCTATTTCTCAACCTGAACCTATCACCCACATCATTCCACCTAACAACAACATCTATATTGACCTTCCCATTCATAAAATGGACATTCCTCCAAATATGCCAGTCTATGACTCATTAATCAGTGCCTTCATCTCCCAAATGGAACCCAAGAAAATAAATGAAGCCCTTCAAGACCTTGATTGGATTGAAGCAATGGAAGAAGAACGGGAACAATTTGAAAGGAACAAGATGGGTATTCAGAAACAAAATGAATGAAGAGGGCATTGTTGTGAGAAACAAAGCTAGACTGGTTGCTCAAGGGCACAGATAAGAAGAGGGAATTGTCTATGATGAAACATTTGCACCTGTTGCAAGATTAGAAGCAATAAGACTGTTCTTTGCCTTTGCCTCATTCAAGAAGATGAAGGTGTTCCAAATGGATGTAAAAAGTGCCTTTTTGAATGGAGTTCTGAATGAGAAGGTATTTGTGTCTCAACCCCCTAGCTTTGAGCATCCAAAGTTTCCAGACCATGTATATAAACTGGACAAAGCCCTGTATGGCCTTAAACAAGTACCTAGAGCTTGGTATAACACCCTATCAAAATACCTCCTTGGCAAAGGATTCACTAAGGGGCATATTGATAAAACTTTGTTCATCAAGAAATATGGAGAAGACCTACTGCTTATCCAAGTTTATGTTGATGACATTATTTTTGGATCATCAAATGAAGACTTGTGCACAAAATTTGGGGAAATCATGAAGAATCAGTTTGAGATGAGCATGATTGGTGAGCTCACCTTTTTCTTAGGCCTTCAAGTAAGACAAATGAAGGAAGGAATCTTCATTAACCAAGCCATGTATACAAGGAACATGATCAAAAAGTTTGACATGCAAAATGCCTCACCTGTCAGAACCCCTCTATCAACAACAACCAAACTCCGTGCTGATCCTGATGGCCAGAGTGTTAATCAAACACTATATAGAAGTTATATTGGATCTCTTCTATATGTACGTAACAGCTTCCAGACCTGACATCACGTTTAGTGTTTGCCTTTGTGAAAGATTTCAAGCCAATCCTAAGGAATCTCACCTCTCAGCTGTCAAGAGAATTTTGAGATATCTCAAAGGAACACCTGATTATGGTCTGTGGTATCCCACTGAATCTCCATTCTCCTTAATTGGATTTACTGATTCAGACTATGCTGGATTCAATTTGGATAGGAAATCCACAATTGGGGATGTCAGTTCATTGGATCAAGAATAATCTCTTGGTCAAGCAAGAAGCAAACCTCAGTAGCCACTTCAACAGCAGAGGCTGAGTACATTTCTGCTGGCCTTTGCTGTTCTCAAATCCTATATCTCAAAAGTCAACTCCAAGACTTTGTGATGGACCTTTCAAACATTCCCATTTTCGGTGATAACTCAAGCACCATTGCTATGACAAAAAATCCTGTTCAACACTCTAAAACCAAACATATTGAAGTCAGGCACCACTTCATTAGGGACCATGTTGAAAAAGGGAACATCAACTTAGCTAAAGTGTGCACAGAAGACAATGTGTCTGATATCATAATAAAAGCCATGGATGAGAAAAGATTTGAGATGCTGAGGGCAATGCTGGGAATGATAAATCTACCAAAATAAAAGTTTATCATTAATCAAAACATCATAACAAATGATTGTTGTCAATAGTTGAGAATCTGACAGCTAACCATGATCTTAGATAACAACATACAAAAATCCTAAACCAAATTTCCTCCCTCCAAACCTTCTTTATTCAAACACAAAATCAATCACAAACTCCTCAGTAACAAAAGCTTTTCAAACCTTCCTCCTTCTCTCAGCTTATCCTCATACAGGCTCTGACAGCTAAGAATTCTCATCCTCTACTGTTCCTTGGCTGATCCTGGAAATTCTCCTCTATATACTCCTGCTCACCATAAGAAACATCAGGAGCCTCATAAACATTCTCCCCGATGTCTCCATACCTTTCAAGCCAAACTGGATGCCTCTTCATGAAATGGTCAATTGCTGATGTTGAGAACTGTAGAGAAGGACACACCCTCCTAGGCCACCATTCTTCAACAGCATCATATAGAGGAAAATCACTCAGTGGAGAAACAAAGTTGAAGGTCCCTAAAGTATTTGCACTCTCCTATGCAATAATTGCTTGATCTGACTGAGGACCTAAATCTTCCTCCTCATTCATTGATGCTGGACTCAAGCACTTCAGAAACTGTGAGAACAACCTCATATAAGCCCTTGAAGGAGACCTTTGCACTCCTGCAAAATTGTCTTCAGTTCCCTCAAGAACTGCTTGACTCAATGAAAGTGAATCCCTTGTTACTGCAGTGTACTCTCTGACAGCTAAGAACTCAGGTTGACCAATATGAGTGTCAATCTTAATCCTTTCTTGGCTGTCAAGCTTCACAAGTTCACCTAATGTGTAGACTCTTTCTACACCTGACCCAACATGTTTATTGCATTCACCCTCATTCTCCTTTCCAAACAGCTTAACCTTAGCTGTCTGACCAACCTGACCCTCACATACCACTTTAGCCTTACCTTTTTCCCTAACTGTCTCCTCTAGTCTATTATTCTCACTCTCTATCAATGCTATCCTCTCTTCCTCCCAAAACTTTCTTCTTATCTCTCTCTCTCTCAACTCTACTTCCTTACTTGGATCATCACTCAGTAATTGATCCACCTCCTGCTCTAGACCATTATCAGTTTAAATCTGATAAGACAAAAACTCTCTCTCAAACCTCTCTTCCCTGGTTTCTTCTAACCTTGGACTCATGAAATCCAATTTCTTTGCAGTCTTAGTCATTTTGCTAGGACTAAGCATAAAAACCAATCGTCCCATTTGTTATATGAATGAAATGAATTTGATAAAATTTATCATCTGATTCATTTCCTTTTATAGACAAATTTTCAGTCAATATAGATGTGATGATCATTCTAAATAGACTTGGCTGCTCATCAAGACTGACAACTATGATTTTGATTTCTTGCCATTCGAGGTTATTGGAACATGCCACTAACACAAAATCATTTACTTCTCTGATAATACCCTCTGAAAATTCGCCTCTGTGTACGGAATTAACTCCCATGTTCATTGGGAAGTTATTGTAAAAAAATGAGTGGGGGACAAAAACCACTGTTCATGAACATTCACATCCTTAAATGCAATTTTTAACCGTTGTCTTAACCTCGAATTAGTCGTTTAAACCATACAAATTCCTCTCCTCATTAACCTCTAAGCTTTCGAAACTAATACATCCTCTACAATCGTTCCTTACCCACCAAATTCTCCTCTCTAAATCTCTCTGTTTTCACAACCCTAAAATCTTTGTTTATATGCAATGGCATATACTGAAGCTCATGGCTATGTTATCAAGCCTGAATTTTATGACCATGAAGTTGGAGCCCTCATCAAGACCCTGCTTGAGTCCAACCATCTACGTAAAATGATGGAAGCACAACCTCCCATTTACAAAAATCTTTGCAGAGAAATCTATATGACTGGAGATAGGCTTGTAAGTGGAGCTATTCGAGCCAACATTGAGGGCACTGAGATTCACGTGTCTCCCAAGGTTGTGTCAGAAATCTACGAAATCCCAATGAAAAATGGAAGTCTCAGCAACATTTGGGATAGAAAAGACAATACATTGGAGCTGTTCTACAAGATGTTCTTTGATCAACCCAACTGCAACTATCAAGTGATGCAGGACAAACCCATTAAAAAGGGATCTCTTGACCTCTTCTAATCAACCCTGATGGATGTTATCATCAAGGGCTTTGATGGAAAGCAATCTTCTTTTGATCAAATAAGCCCAAATGAATGGAAGCAAGCCCTCAGTCTGATAGCCAAGGAGATAAATTGGATTGTTATTCTTCTGCACAACTATCAACTGGCCACATCCATTTCACCCTGGAAATTCAAGAAGCAAACCCCAAGAATGAACAACTTCAGGTTCATGAGTGGTATCCTACACCATCTAATTCCCAAGCTGAAACCCCCTCTTAAACATCAATGGCTTGAGACCACAAATCTGGTGCAAACAAAAAGCTTTAGCTTAAGCACTTTTAGGCTAAAAGGAAAGAAAAGAGTGGACATTGGAGATGAAGCTACTGGAGATCTTGAAGAAACAACACAAAGGTTGAGAGAGAAGAAAGAAAAAGAAATGAAGATGTGGAAATCGCTAGTACACATGGTAAATGATAAAAGATCTAAAAGAAAGCATGACAAAGGGGTGGTTATCAAGGAAAAGGCCTAAGAAACCACAGCTAGCAAGGCTGGAAAAAGGATTGCCAGAGCTGCAAAGAAAAAAATTGGCAAAGGTAAGAAGATATCTGAAGAAAAGATCGTACAAGATGTGGCTGTACAAGTGATAGACAAAGGGAAGAACATTGCTGAAGAACAATTGGGTGACAGTGAAGAAACTCACTCAGACCCCATTTTCAGAGACATTGATGAATTTGTTAGTGAAGATGAAGAAAGTCAAGATGATGAATATGATGAACAGCTAAGGAAAGCCCTTGCTGAATCTCTAGTTGATGCTAGGCAGAGAATAGCTAAGACAGGAAATCCTCTGTGACAGCTATGATTGGCCAAGATCTGACAGCCAAGGCTTCTCATCCAGTTGAAACTTCAACTGAGGTAACCTCTAATCCTTCTCTCTTAGTAAATACTTTCACTAGGAAGAGAAAAGTAGACAAGAATGCTCCCCTCTCCAAAAGGAAGAAACCAAACACACCTATCCCCTCACTAACCAAAGAACAATCTAGCTCACCTCCTCTCTCTATAGCCCATGAAATCCTTAACCTGAATGCCTCTAAACTCAGTTCAAATGAACCAAGTGTTGAAAATGAGATGGGGAACTCACCTGAATTTGAAGGAGATGACATTCAGTTGAGGGGGAACAGTAGTCACTTGTCCCCTAATCTGAAGATAAGGCCTCCTTATCCCAATCCTCACCTATTTCCAGCCCCTCTCAATCACCACCCATTCCTGAACATATCCTCAAAGCTTCTTAAGGATTAACCCTTGAAGGATTCCCTGAATTGCTTCCCACTGTCACTGAATATCTGAGACACGTGCTGACTGAAGATGATATGTTAATGGCTCTTGATGTAATCAAAACTAGAGATAGGGCCAAGAAATCAAGCATGCCTGATAGTGAAGCCCCATCTAAACCTGTTGAAAATGTTGAACCTCAATTACCACCTAAACCTACCTTTGATGCTGAACCCCTTCCAGCTTGTGAACCCTGGATACTTGACTGTGAAATTGACTTCTTATTTCAATCAGTCATGGCTGCCTACCAAAGATTCAAGGGAATCACTCATTTCCCTGAAATTGCCAATCCAAACATCATTGAAAACCCTTGGCTGTTAATCGAAAATGCCATCATCATTCATGCCAGAAACAGAAGTGGCCTCATCATGTTTAGATATGAAGAATGGAAGAAATACAGATCAGCTCTACCCTCATCCTTCTTCCATACAGCCCCTAGATTATCTAACTTCATGGATTTGTCAACCATAATTGACTAGGAAGTCATGTTCTCCCAATTTCTGTCAAACAATCTGAATGAATGCATCTATATGCCCATCTCTCTTGTTGCTCTCTGTGTGGACTTGACCAAAGAAATCTATTGGAGAATCTGTAGTAAAAAAGCCAAAATCATGGTTGTCATTGCCAAGTGACGTAGCGGAAGACTTGATAAAGATTAATCACAGAATTTCGCTCGAGAAATTCAGCAATCAAACGGCAATTTTTGCTCGAGAAAACTGAAGAGTAAACACTCAATTTTTATTAATCAACAACCGATTTTCGAAATTACTTATAACCCTAATTATATAGTGACCCTAGGACTTGAAAAACAAGTCAAAAACTTCCTAAATGAACCCTAGTCTATATAGTAACCTAATCAATCAATAAAACCTTAAAATAAAGTCCTAATATACCTTTAATACCAAAAATACTAACAACCTAATATTAAATCCGAAAATAACATTAAATAAATAAAACTAAATCTAAACTTATCACTATATTCATCTTCATCATTCTCCTCGGCTTCGAAAAATTCGTCCTCGAATTTGCAGCAAGTTGTAGTCGAATCTTGATCATTGCATAAAAAATATTTGTAACGATCCTCTCATTGAAATAATACTTGAACACTTGAAATCTTCCTTTATAACCTTGTCGGACTTTAAATTTGCTTACTTGAGTAACAACCTCCATCCAATCCGTCCAATGTAATCTAATAAACTCATGAAGTAACAAATTTTTTATGTAACTAGAAGAAAATGTCTTTGAATGAGGGATATCAAACGGATCAACGAATCGATGACTAATAATCTCATCATCGTAAATCGAAGGCTGAAACCAACCAATCATAGATTGTGAAAAAGGTGTATCGAAAAAAGGTAGGACACTATCAAACTGATAATTTTCACAATCACACTTATCATATTTTGGAGGTATTGACCAATCGATAGAAAGTTCGGTAGTCGCCGATTCGACGAAAGGCCACGAAATATCACCACCATCAGAATCCACCTCCCAGACTCGCTGTCCGTCGCTGCCACCAGGTTTAGGCTGATTCCGCCAATCCTGTTGATTGAACAATTCGGTCATCCTGCCCATTAACTGTTCCATCAACAACTCCATACGTTGATCTACGATGGATCTGATGCGTTCTTCCAGAACTGCCTCATCTCTCTCATAGATCGCTTCCACTGTGGCCTTCTTTCCTCGCCTCATTCTTCCTAGAACGAACCGAGCTCTGATACCAACTGACGTAGCGGAAGACTTGATAAAGATTAATCACAAAATTTCGCTCGAGAAATTCAGCGATCAACTGTCAATTTTCGCTCGAGAAAACTGAAGAGTAAACACTCAAATTTTATTAATCAACAACTTAAATTCGGAATTACAATTAATCCTAATTATATAGTGACCCTAGGACTTGAAAAACAAGTCAAAAACTTCCTAAATTAACCCTAGTCTATATAATAACCTAATCAATCAATAAAACCTTAAAATAAAGTCCTAATATACCTTTAATACCAAAAATACTAACAACCTAATATTAAATCCGAAAATAACATTAAATAAATAAAACTAAATCTAAACTTATCACTATATTCATCTTCATACTGACGTAGCGGAAGACTTGATAAAGATTAATCACAGAATTTCGCTCGAGAAATTCAGCAATCAATCGGCAATTTTCGCTCGAGAAAACTGAAGAGTAAACACTCAATTTTTTATTAATCAACAACCGATTTTCGGAATTACATATAACCCTAATTATATAGTGACCCTAGGACTTGAAAAACAAGTCAAAAACTTCCTAAATTAACCCTAGTCTATATAGTAACCTAATCAATCACTAAAACCTTAAAATTAAGTCCTAATATACCTTTAATACCAAAAATACTAACAACCTAATATTAAATCCGAAAATAACATTAAATAAATAAAACTAAATCTAAACTTATCACTATATTCATCTTCATCACCAAGCCTAATCTGACAACCATGTTTCCTTCTACCACTTCAGAACCACCTTCCATCATTCCCCCAAACACCAGATCTCTTCAGTTAAACCTCCCATCCAACTTCAACCCCTCAACATATGTGTCTCCCTACCATGTGACCATCACTGACATGCAAAAATTTACAAGGACCATAATCACCAAGATGAGACACATAATGGAAATCTCAGTTGGTGCTAAACCAGAAAAGAAGAACTCCAAAGATAAGCCCAATGATTCTGATGAGGAAGCTATTAACCTGGGAAAAAGGGCTTCTGGTTCTGCTGCAAATGTCATTGTGTCCAGTGATGAAGTGGATGATGAACCAGTAAAGCAAGTGCCTAAATCCACAACCTCAGCTGTCCACATTGCCCCCACATAACCTCCTCACCATCCAGCTCAACA
Source organism: Adenophora triphylla var. japonica (assembly GCA_022495995.1). Lineage (NCBI taxonomy): Eukaryota > Viridiplantae > Streptophyta > Magnoliopsida > Asterales > Campanulaceae > Adenophora > Adenophora triphylla. The sequence goes on from JAFEMH010003359.1 coordinate 82,661, forward strand.
AACTCTCTCTATGCAGTCAAATCCTTTTTTCTCTAACTTATTTTCAGGAACCAAAAGTCAAGTTGCTAGAGGAAAAAGTGTTCCCAAATGGGGTCCCTTAAGGCTGAGGGATGATCAAGAACCTCTGTCCAAAGCTGTGCTCAAGTCAAGACAAGATCATGCCTTCACCTATGATGATGAGATGAGCTGAGAGTGGAACAATGAGATGTACTACAGAGGTGTAGAACAAAAGATGAGAAAGGAGCTGCTATCTGAAAGAGATCAAATCCTTGCAGCAAGAAAAGAAAGAGAAGAATTTTTTGATTAGAAACATTTTGGCTAAGTCTTTTACTTTCTTCCTTTTTAACCCATGTCTTAAATATATTTTATTTTGGATAATATGTGTGTTTTGGCTCTTATGATTGAATCAAGAAGATTGATCTTTTCTTCATTGGTATATTCAATCCATAAGCTATCTTGCAGGTCATATCTTCATAAGATATATTAATTTATCATAAAGGGGGAAATTGTTAGGACATAACTATGTAGATACATAGTTATATATGGTTTTGACAAAGAAACATATCCAATGTTATCTGAGTGCCAAGATACATCAATGGACATTGGACAGCCAAGATATAACCTGCACATCTTATTAATCAACCTGACAGCAATGATCAAATAAAGACCAATCAAATAAATCAAATGCATTTCTTTACAAAGAGATCATTACATGTCATCCATCTCAAATCCTTGACTCCTACTCATCTAGATTAAATATCTAAACCTGACAGCTAAGAATCTCAACAAATAGAGATCACATCCTCTCGATGCTTATGATCTTCAAAGACAGCAGCAATGATTTATCTCTGTGATGACCAAGATGTGCCTTGCCCAAAACACTCAACAAACATTGCCTTGTCATCTCCATGAAGATCCTCTGCACAAGGGTTGCAAATTCCAGCTGTTCTTATCCAGTCAACAATGCTCTAAATGCAAACACTATTCCACCTATATTCATTTACTGCATTGTCTCCCCAACGGCTATATTCCAGCTTATAAAAGGAAACCTCCTTGACTGAAGCTACCGCCCTTCAACACACAACTTTTGCAACCTTCCCTTCACCCTTGCATACCTGCAAAACCTGCAACCAATTACCAAACAATTCTGAGACACTTGAGACTGCATTTCAAGTGTATAAACAAATCTTGTAAACCACTTAAGACTGTACTTTAAGTGTGTTCTGTAATTTGCTTCGTAACAAGCAATCCCTAATTGACTGTACTAATTAGGAAGAGGAAGTTTAAGGAACTTGCCTAATCAATCATTGTAAATCTTAAAGGGAACTAGATTATAGTGGATTGATCTCACGTGTCAAGACTGACAGTGAGGGTGGATGTAGGAGGAGTGAACTCTGAACCACCTTAAAATTCTTGTGTCATTTGGTATTATCACACACAAACACAAACACACACACACCTACACACACTTACACCAATCACTTTGTCTTTACATTATTTCACTTTATTTATTCCGCTGCACATTTCACTCTTGCTTTTTGATTAGTTAATATCTGACAACTAAGAATCAATCTCAGCTGTCAAAGCTTAACTGCCTGATCCTCTTTTAACTGATAAGTAAACAGGACCTTTCACTCTTGATTAAAGCAGAAGAGCACAAACGAAAGAGAAGGGAAAAGAGAGAAAGAAAAGGTCAAAATTGTCTTTCTATAAAGGTTGTACTTTCCAAGAATGATCTTCCAAATGACCCTGAATTGATGTCATAGATGAAACAGAAAAATAATAGAATAGAAGATGACTCAATCAGAGACTTGTAAACAAGTTACTAGTGTTTGAAACTGGCATATTTAATTATGGAGAGAAAAATAATTCAATCATAGAGAATGAGAGAAAGAGAGCAATCAGCAAGCGCGGAGAGAAGAAAGAAAACCAGAAGCTTGAGGTTCATCATTACTTCTTATTAATATTGTTTTTAGAAAGCTCTCTGATTAAAGTTTTTGATCTATAAATTTTGTTGTTCTAGCAAAAACCCATTTTTTCTATTCTGATCTATAAATTTTTCATGCATATTTCGTTTCTTCTTATCCTAAGTATATATGAACCTAAAGGAATGATCATTAGGTCAATACCTTAAGTTTCTTAACCTCTTTTCTCTCCTGTATTGCTCAATATAATCTCTCTCTAAGAAAGTTACTTTTAGGAGGTAAATCTGATCAGATTTTGTGTATTTCTCCTAAGAAACTTACTTTTGGAAGAAGGAAGAGATCAGAAGTTTTGGTAATATCCATAATCGTGTGTTTTATCTCAATTCGATTATCGTAATCTAGAGCAAAGTTTCACCTCTCACGCAATGGAAACGGTTCAATATTAATATTTATCTCCCCAAGTCAAGCATTCAGCTATTCATACATAATCTGGATTAATGATCATTTAATTCACCATCCAAACAACACCTATAAAAAAAGTACTACAAAGCAAGCCACACAGATATTTGGTATAGGGAAAAGATGGAAGACATTGGCCAGAATGGGAATGGGAAAGAAAATGAGAAGCAACCCATTAAGCCTCCACCGGGAAACAACAACAACCCCCACCAACCACCGCCATCTCAGCCTCCACAACAATGTCCCCGCTGCAATTCTATCAACACAAAGTTCTGCTACTACAACAACTACAGCCTCTCGCAGCCTCGTTACTTCTGCAAATCTTGTAGGAGGTATTGGACACATGGTGGAACCCTAAGGAATGTTCCGGTTGGTGGTGGCTGCCGGAAAGGTGCCAAGCGCCTTGTCAAAATTGCACAAGCCTCTGGTGGTGGTGCCTTTTGTTCATCCTCTTCTATTGGGGAGTGCTCAAGATCAGTTCAAGAACAACTCCCACCACCACCTCTTCCTCCTCCACAACCACCACAGCCAACACTTCAGCTGCCACAGATGAGAGGCTTCTCTAACATGGGTTTGCCTTTTGCAAATTCAATCTACTCGCCAAGTGGGATTTTATCCTCATTTACCACCATGCAAAATCTGAATCGTCCGCTGGGGTTCAATCAGGTGCCGCTGAATGGTGGTGGTGGTGGTGGTGGTGGTGTTGGCAACATCCCAGATGGAACTTCATCCAACTATTCTGTTTTGCAGGGATTCGCTGGCAATCCAACTATGATAAGGGCATCACAAGTTGTGCAGCAGCAGATTTACGGATCGCAAGATGCACAAATGATGATTAATACTAATCCAAATAGGCCATTGGGAGGCTCTTGGGCTCAAGGGTTCATCAACAACCCTTCAAGCTCTAATTCCACCAATGTGTCATGGGCTCAAAGCATGCTTCTTCAGCCCAACAACAACATCTCTGGACTTGATGCTGCCATGAACAACCCAAATCAATGGCCCGATGATGACGGTGAGGATGAACACCTTCCGGGGTATGGCCCACCACCTCCTTCATCATAAGTTTCTTGGAACAATCCCATCCATTGATGGGGGCATGCACATGTGAAGGCCCGACAAAATCATTACCATAGAAATTTATCTATTTCGAGTACACAACTGTTTGTTATATAGGTTTTCTTTACGAATTGAGAGAGAATAAAATGAGAGAATGAGATTGTATATTCCTTGCAGAGAAAGAACAGTTGGGGAGGTTCTTGCTCTCTTATAGTGAGTTTCCTGGGGTTAGGTTTCTGTCTTGAAGACTTTTGTTGATTAAAGTTAATGGAGTTTGTTTGTGCTTTGCTTTTGCTGCTTTATTAGTTTGATTGATTGATTGACCAATGGTGATGTTATAGTTGTGGACTGATCCATTAATCTGTCACCGAAAGGAAAACTCTAATTGCTTTATGGCTTTGGTAGGGTTTCAGTGTGGAAAAAAGACTAAAGAAGAAGAGAGAGCACTAAGGTAATAAAAATCATTAAAAAATGTGTATAGATATCGATTCGGGTTTGATGTCTGTCCATCTTGATTTCATCTGTCATGATTAATTTGAGTAAAACTTTTAAATTTAACCTCAAATAAAAAACAACCATTGAAATTGACATAAACAGACTTTTAAGAGACTAATATTTCTTGCTTTTGACTGGCAAAAGGCAACAGTCATGCGCTCAAAATCAGTAAAGATAGTGCAAAGGGATGGTGAGGTCATGTTGTTCGTTAAAGTTGATAAAAATATAATATTGGTGTTGGTTTTGTTAACGTTATTGTGGGTACCAAATCTGACCTACGATTCTTAGTGCTTTTGTTCGTTCACCACCTACTCCATGTTTGATTAATTTTGTTAGAATAATTTACATTCTGAAAAAGTCGTATATACTGCCCCGTCCCGCTAAACTTAGGATTTTGATTAAATTGAGTTAACTTTGACAAAATAATTTAAATAAAAAATAATTATTATAATAAAAATCTAAAATTTGTTATTGATAGTATTATTAATCGTGATACAATAACTAGTTTTGAATTTTTTATTAGTATAATTATTTTTTATTTAATTACTTGATCAAAGTGTTATCAAGTTTACCAAAATTTTAAGTCGAGCGGGACGGAGGGAGTATGTTATTTTGTACATATTATCTGCAGTGCATTCTTATTTAGTTTTTTGGTGTCATTAGACTATAAGGCAAGTGAATATAAGGTTGACTAATAGTGATTGAATGTAGGAGTAACTAGTTTATATTTATCCAGCTCATTTCAAGAAAAGAAGGTGATGAACAGATAGTTTTTTTTTATCCAGCTCAATTTCTAAGAATTTCTACCAATGTTCTAAGAATTTCTACCAATTAGAAATAAGCATTGGCTCTTGAAATTCTTAATAATTCCAGTCAACTTAATGGAAAATTGCAAATATTGTTATATTCTGATTAGATATTTTTGTTTTGTTAGCCTATAAACTCGACTGTCATCATGTGTTGCGACAGTCGATCCTCTAACACATGCACGACATGAACAACAAGAAACTTGACCAACTAAAGGCAAAAAACACATGAACTAATTTTTTTTTGTGGCATTTTCAAAAGTTTGCGAGAAACGAAAAGAAAGTGGCGGAAACACTATTTCTGGCACATCTGTAAGTTGTCAGTAATAATTTATGCAAATTTTAAAAGATCCGTGTGTTAGAACCTAAGTTTCTAAACAAAAATTTTGACAAAAAATTAATAAAGAATAATCAAGAGTAGGTTTCCGGAGAAACGCGTTTCTCCATAAGTTATAGAAAAATGTGTTTTTTAATATTCAGAACTACCAAATTGAATATCCAGAAACACACAATTGACCATGTCCAGAAACTATAAAATGAGTATTCAGAAACCTTCAAATATATATCCAGAAACCATCAAATGAATATCCGTAAACATTCAAAATGAGTATCCGTAAAACCTTCAAAATGAATATCCGTAAACTTTAAACCGGCAATCCGTAAATGTGTTAGGTGCATATCCAGAAATATGTAAATGTATATCCAGAAATGTGTTAGGTGCATATTCAGAAATTGCTTATTGAAGGTTTCTGGATATTCAGAAACCTTCAAATGTATATTCAGAAACCATCAAATGAATATCCAGAAACATTTTGAAGGTTTCTGGATATTCATTTTGAAGGTTTCTGGATATTAAAAAACCCGTTTCTCCATACAGTAAGGAGAAACGCGTTTCTCCATAAGTTATGAAGAAACGTGTTTTTTAATATCCAGAACTACCAAATTGAATATCCAGAAACACACAATTGACCATGTCCAGAAACTATAAAATGAGTATCCAGAAACCTTCAAATGTATATCCAGAAACCATCAAATGAATATCCAGAAACATTCAAAATGAGTATCCAGAAACCTTCAAAATGAATATCCAGAAACTTTAAACGGGCAATCCAGAAATGTGTTAGGTGCATATCCAGAAGTATGTGAATGTATATCCAGAAATGTGTTAGGTGCATATCCAGAAATTGCTTATTGAAGGTTTCTGGATATCCAGAAACCTTCAAATGTATATCCAGAAACCATCAAATGTATATCCAGAAACCATCAAATGAATATCCAGAAATATTTTGAAGGTTTCTGAATATTCATTTTGAAGGTTTCTGGATATTAAAAAACCCGTTTCTCCATACTTAGATTTTACGTATATTTATAGAGTAGGTCTAGGGAGAAACGCGTTTCTCCATAAGTTATGGAGAAACGGGTTTCTGGATATCCAGAAGCTTTGGGATTGATATCCAGAAGCTTTGGGACGGATATCCAGAAAAAAGATTTAAGACCAAATCCAAGGCCAAGACCAAATTTCTGATATGGATATCACTTTCACAAGGTTCTGAATATCCAGAACATTGAATATGGATATCCAGAAGCCTTAAAACTTATATCCAGAAGTCAATTCAAAATTTCTGGATATCACTTACATAAGGTTCTGGATATCCTTTCAAAGAGTTCTGGATATCCAGAAGCTTTATAATTGATATCCAGAAACCTTAAAACTTATATCCAGAAACATTTAATAAATTTCTGGATATACATTCAAAAGGTTCTGGATATCCTATTAAAAGGTTCTGAATATCCAGAACCTAATCAAGCCCAGAGCACTCAAGAATCTTCTTCCACAGTTTATTTCTTTTTACCACCAAATCACAAATTCACAATAACCCACCAGTCAGATTTGATCAAACAAGCATATCCGAATGATTATTGCCACCAATACACGAACTCAAACCCACCGACCAATAAATTCACTGTCAAAATCACGAATTAGCAAACTAATCACAATCACCCAAATCCAAATACTGTGTGAAGTGAATAAAGTTGAAACCCAGCTGGGAATCAAGTTGGATAATGGTGATTTGGGAATCAATGGAGATGAAAGGATTCTGGGTATTGGACAATAATGGAGGAAAGCACATGGCCGAATGTATTAAGAGCCGACGGGGCCGTTGCTACGATAACAATCCCGTTTCTCCGTTGATTCCCAAAATCTGCGTGTGTTGTGCGTGTGTTGGGAGAAAAAAAACGTAAAATCTAGGGAGAAACGCGTTTCTCCATAAGTTATGGAGAAACGGGTTACGGGTATCCAGAAGCTATTGAAAGGATATCCAGAAACTTTTTGTATTGGCCATGACCTTGTCCCATGGTTACTTCGATATCGCTCAAAGGTTCTCGATATCCGTAACCCTTTGAAAGGATATCCGTAAGCTTATGAAAGTGATATCCGAAACCTTCAATGATATCCGAAACTTTCAAAATGTTTTCGGATATTCATTTGATGGTTTCGGATATACATTTGAAGGTTTCGGATATCCGTAAACCTTCAATAAGCATTTTCTAGTCTTGGCCTTGGATTTGGCTTCAAATATGTTTTACGGATATTCATTTGATGGTTTCTGGATATACATTTGAAGGTTTTCGGATATTCGTAAACCTTCAATAAGCAATTTGTGGTCTTGGCCTTGGATTTGGCTTCAAATCTATTTTTTCTGGATATCCGCCCAAAGGCTTCTGGATATCCGTTCCAAAGCTTCTGGATATCCAGAACCCTTTGAGACTGATATCCAGAAATTTTCTTCTGGTTATCAAACGTATAGCTTCTGGCTATTAAAAACGCGTTTCTCCATAGTTATGGAGAAACGCGTTTCTCAGCAGACCTACTCGAAAAAAAAACCCGTTTCTTCGTAAATGATGGAGAAACGTTTCTCCCTAGATTTTGGCAATAATCAATAACCAAGATCAATCAAGACTAATTAGCAAAACAAGAGTTCATCCTTGACAAGAATCAAACCTTAGTCCTCTAAGTTTTAATCAAAATAAAGAACAAAAGACATATGTCAACAATCTCCCATTTCCAAATCTCAACTATCTTACTAGTCGTGATAGTCGACCTCCATAAAAAGGCAGTCAATCTTAGCTAGATGACAAAGGACTTGCCACTTTATTCAAGTCAACAGTGCTAACACGTTTCTCTTATACATTGGTCAACAACTCAAAAGATAATTTTTTTTCTTCCCCAGACCCTCAAGACCGTTGTGAACAAGGGATGCATTTATTCTTTCCTATAAAAGCAAACCCAACCCAACCTTGAAACATACCCCTTTTTACCCAACATTTTACCGGACAATAACGTACCTTGACTTCTACCCTTCATTCTAAACCCTAAAAGCACATTTTAATAGACCTCATTTGATGAAGGGCTGATTACAGAAACGAAACAATGGAACGAAGAGATGTAAAACAATGCTGGAATTTCGACTTCTAAGCTAGGAACAAGAAAGAAAGAGAACTATATCCTCACTTCTTATTATCAAATGATCAATCAAATACAATCTGAGTTTCTCCACTTCAAGACAGGTATTTATAGGCCTCATATCTAAGAAATACATGAACATATGCAAGACAAATCAAAAGTCTGCTCAAAAACTGCTTCAGTACGTTTCTGGCTGCCACTTTGAACAGTCATAACTCTTCGAATACTTGGAGTCTGAATGAGAATAAGATATGGATGGAAAGATAAATGAATTTTCTATCCAATGCCGAAAACCTTGCATCAATTGGAATTTTCTAGAAAACGTTACGCTCTAATCAGTCAAGGTTGGTAAAGCTGGAAATCTGCACTACATCATCCTCTCCGGGTGGGAAAGAACTCGACTCAGAGTTCGGATCATTCTCTCCGTGATAAGGGCTCAAGTCACGAACATTGAATGTGGGGTGAGTATGTATATGTTCTGGGAGCTCAATTTTGTAGGCATTGTCGTTTACTTTCTTCAACACTCGACATGGACCAATCTTTTTCTCCTTCAGTTTGTTGTACGCACCAGCTGGGAATCTCTCTTTCTTCAAGTAAACCCAAACGAGATCATTCTCCCCAAAAACTTGGACTCGGCAATGGGCATCCATAGCATCTTTATAGAACTTGTAACTATGCTCCAGCTTCTTTTTGACTTCTTTTTTACTTCTTCTTGAATTCTTTCCATCATGCTAGTAAAGTCTTCAACCTTTTGTTGGTAGTTGGCACACTAGCAAGATCAAGATAATGGTTTGTATTCCTCCCATGGACAACTTCAAATGGACTTATTCCCGTTGAACGATTGACAACCGAATTATAAGCAAATTCAGCCCTTGAGAGAATGGTATCCCATTGCTTTGGCATTTTAGAAGAAAGACTTAGAAGCAAATTTCCCAAAGTACGATTCACAACTTCAGTTTGTCCGTCTGTCTCTGAATAGTACGCGGTGCTATAAAGCAGTTTTGTATCCAACTTCTTCCAAAACTCCTCCATAAATGACTAAGAAACTTTGTATCACAATCTGAAACCATACTCTTTGGAATTCCATGTAGCTTGACAACATCCCTAAAAATAAAGGTCAGTAATGTATGAAGCATCCATTGTCTTTTTGCACGGAATGAAATGTAGGGGAAATATAGGGTCTTGATCTTGATACTGAGGCCGGATATGTGATTGAATCGTGTATAATCCACTTTCCGAATAAAGTATTTCGACCCTTAATGCCTGGGTTACACAAAATCTTTATTGGGATAAGACAATCACGCAATTTGTTTCTAGGCAAAGAGAACAAATCTAAACTGTGAGAATTGATTGTGCTTTCGTTATTGTTGTAATTCACTTGTATGTTGTGTATGTTACAAATGAGATCAAACATCTGTATTTAAACAGATGGAGAGGTATTAGTAAAAGGGTACAATCAAAAGACATGACTTTAGCCAAGCAATGTGTCTTTTCACTATGAAAAGGCACCTGTTCAGGAACTGCTCGGCCGAGTCAAGGGACTCGCTCGGCCGAGCACATATGTCTAGTGAAATTACGCAAGTGCCACGGCCGTGTCTTATGAACTGCACGGCCGTGTTGTTCATACTGATCGGCCGAGCAAGGCACATGCCTCGGCCGAGCAAGACACTCAGAAACTTGGCCAATCTGCTAAGCTCTGCTCGGCCGAGTCAAGGACTCTGCTCGGCCGAGCACATCAGCAAAATGTGTATTTCGGCTGAATCTCAAATGTTTACTAAGAGATCAATGTGATTCATATTAGACTCGGATACGAGTAAGGGAAAGTGTGGAGTACACACTCGTTTGAGCTAAAATGAAGTCAACCTCGATAAAGAAGTAAAAGTTAAAGGGTAGCACATTTTGCTGATGTGCTTGGCCGAGCAGAGTCCTTGACTCGGCCGAGCAGATCTTAGCATATTGGCCAAGTTTCTGGAGTGTCTTGCTCGGCCGAGGCATGTGCCTCGCTCGGCTGAGCAGTATGAACAACACGGTCGTGCAGTTCATAAGACACGGCCGTGCAGCTTGGCAAAATTTCACTAGACATATGTGCTCGGCCGAGCGAGTCCCTTGACTCGGCCGAGCAGTTCCTGAACAGGTGCCTTTTCAAAGTGAAAAGACACATTGCTTGGCTAAAGTCATGTCTTTTGATTGTACCCTTTTACTAATACCTCTCCATCTGTTTAAATACAGATGTTTGATCTCATTTGTAACATACACAACATACAAGTGAATTACAACAATAACGAAAGCACAATCAATTCTCACAGTTTAGATTTGTTCTCTTTGCCTAGAAACAAATTGCGTGATTTTTTTATCCCAATAAAGATTTTGTGTAACCCAGGCATTAAGGGTCTAAATACTTTATTCGGAAAGTGGATTATACACGATTCAATCACATATCTGGCCTCAGTATCAAGATCAAGACCCTACATTTCCCCTACAAACAAATAAAGTATTTGGTGATACTCATGGCTGGTGGAAGTACTTTGAAGGAGATGACGACAAAGTTTGGAAAGCTAGACAAATTTGAAGGACAAGACTTCAGGCGTTGGCAGAAGAAGATGCACTTCCTTTTAACAACGTTAAAAGTGGTGTATGTTCTATCTACCCCTATTCCGGAATTGCTTGAAGATGACAACTTGGAAGCAATCAGACGTAGATCAAAGTGGGAGAACGATGACTACATCTGCAGAGGACACATTTTAAACGGTATGTCTGATTCTCTATTTGACATCTATTAAAATGAGGAATCTGCTAAAGAGTTATGGGATTCTCTTGAATCCAAGTACATGGCAGAGGATGCTTCTAGTAAGAAGTTCCTTGTGAGTAATTTTAATAATTACAAGATGGTCGATTCAAGACCTGTCATGGAACAGTTCAATGAACTCCTTAGAATCCTTGGACAATATACACAACATGGGTTGAAGATGGATGAGTCAATATCGGTTTCAAGTGTGATTGATAAGTTGCCTCCCTCCTGGAAGGATTTCAAACACACTTTGAAACATGGTAAAGACGATCTGTCTTTGGTTCAACTTGGTAGTCACTTGCGCATAGAGGAATCTCTTAGAGCGCAAGAGGATGACAAAGGCAAAGGAAAGGAAGTTGCTGGACCCTCGGTCAATATGATTGATGAGGGTGGAAACAATAAAAACAAAGGAAAGAAAAGTAGTTTCAATGACAATGATTCTGGTTCCAACAAGAAGCCTAAATTGGCATGTTGGAAGTGTGGCAAATCTGATCACTTTAAGAAGGATTGTCGTGTTGGAAACAACAAGAAAGGCGCAAGCACAAGTGGTTCGGGAAAAGGGTCTAAGGACCATTCTCAAAACCAAGGTCAGATTTTAATACATAGTTGGAACAGATTTATTAAAAACTCTGTTTCACTAATTTCTGAGGCATTTTATGTGCAGGATGATGCTACTGCGTGGTGGATTGATTCCGGTGCCACAACTCATGTTTGTAAGGATCGTTGTCGGTTTAAGACATATGAACCAATGGAAGACGGATCTGTCCTTTACATGGGTGATGACCATTCCGCTCCTATTCAAGGAAGAGGAAGCGTGGTGTTGGAATTCAGTTCGGGAAAAACTATTTCATTGTTTAATGTTTTATATGTACCTAAATTTAATTTCTGAATCTGTCTTGAACAAGTGTGGTTATAAACAAGTTTATGAATCCGATAAGTATATCTTATCAAAGTCGGGTGTATTTGTAGGATTTGGTTATTATAATAATGGAATGTTCATGTTGAATTTAAATAAAATTCCTGTTAACTCTAGTTCTGTGTTTATGACTTCCTCTGTTGTTATCAATTCCTTATTATGGCATGCTCGGTTAGGACATGTGCACTATAAAAGAATGCTTGAAATGTCCAAAGATGGTTTGATTCCTGTTATAGATAATAATACGGAAAAGTGTAATACTTGCATGTTGACAAAAATCACTAGAAAACCTTTTAAAAGTGTTACAAGGAATTCTGTAAAACTTGAATTGATTCATAGTGATTTATGTGATTTTCATGATGTAAGTACCCAAATCTGTCTCATGCCTTCCAGTTAAGTTTTTCGGCAATTCCCCGGACTTTCCTAAAGTCCGGGAGCAATTCCGGAACTGTTCCGAACCTTCCGAGGAATGAAGGGACTGCTTTAAATTAAAAAAGCACGTTTTTCTTAATATGAGCACCCTTCTAGAAGTGCCACCTTGCATGATTCTAGAAACATGCTGAATCACAAGGGATAATGCCGCATGGCTGCATTAGGAGGGAACTCATAGCCGCACGGCCTCATTTGCTCTATCCAGACTGCCTATAAATAGAGGCCTCCTCTACCCATTTTGATATACTAATTTCCAGCATCAAAACTCTATAAAAACATCCCTACGAAAATCAGGAAGCTGAGAGTGCCAAGAATCCACCTCCCTCCTCCTTGAAGCCTTCAAAGTTGGTCCATCCACTAGGCAAACTCCAAAGAAGAAGAGGTCACCACCATTGGTAACCTCACACTCCCTTATCTTGCATTATATTTGTTATATGTAATTCTTGCTCCTTGCATTCATATATTGCTATATATTGTTTGGGACTTGGTATATTATTGTTAAAGATCATATCTTTGAACATGTGAATCATTTTTCCATCCCTTTGCATCCTTTGCATTACCATTGCATCCTTTGCTCATAAAATGTGATCTTTGCCTTACCATTGCATCATTTGCTCATAAAAATGCATCCTTTGCACCTAAAAATCCCTTTTTTACAATAAAAATGCATCCTTTGCATATAAAAATCATGTCTTTACAATAAAGGTGCATCCTTTGCACCTAAAACCCATTTTCATGCATAAAGATGCATCCTTTGCACTAAAAATCATGTCTTTACAATAAAGGTGCATCCTTTGCACCTAAAATCAATTTTCATGCATAAAGATGCATCATTTGCACTAAAAATCATGTCTTTACAATCAAAGTAGTATCCTTTGCTTTCAAAATGTAGTCTTTATGCATTCTTTGCATATAAAACACTATTTTTCCACATAAAAATGCATCATTTGCATTAAAAATCCTTTCTTTACATAAGAAGCATCCTTTGCAATCAAAGAGCATCCTTTGCACCCAAAAATGTCATCTTTTCATTAAAAATGTCATTTTTATTATAAAACATGCATTCCCCTAGTCCCCAATTGGTACTTGATGCAACCTTCGGAACGTACCGGTGTAAAGATCCCATCTTTACATCGTTTCTTCCATTAAAGGTGTCACAATCTCTTTAGAAATGGATAAACCTTAAACCTATATCTCCGATTATCACTTGAGACGAGCATGATAGCTCCAATATAAGCTCAATCGTCTCAAGGTGTAGGATTGATGGGCTAAGGTCACTCCTTTCTAAAGAACCTCATTTTGGACTATAAAAGAGAGTCCTTCTCTCGATCACGCAAAGACCCAAGGTCAAATAGCGATGATCAGAAGTCCAAGATGAGGACGGGATCAAAGTCTACAACACATAAAATCCAAGGAATCCCGAGCGACAACCAACTAAATGGTTTGTACGTCCGAAAGACAACTTGGAACATCCCCCCCCCCTCTTTTCTACACATGCACACAAGAAAACACACAAGCAAGCACGAAAAATGGAATCTAGGGAGACTTGCTACGGCAAGGCACCTTGGGTGAACGACGATCCGTTCTTCCCAAGGGGTAACTTAACCTCCGAACCCTAAATCCTTTTTTTCAAAGTTTTGAGGAAATCAAAATGGCGTGGCGACTCCGTTTTTCAAATTAAACCGGATGTTTTTAAACTCGCGTGAATCCAATCTAAAAAACAAAAAATAGAATTTGGGCACACATTCACAATTTGGCGACTCTGCTGGGGAATTCCCAAAGGAGAAAAGCTTTCATTTTCAAAATAAACGATACCCGGTATATAGGTGGAAACCATTTAACCTTCCTGTATCTCTTCCTAACCCGGGGTTTGGGATAAACGGTGGTCTAACAATCCCACGTACCGGTATCCCTTTTCGAAAAAATATAATAATAAAAAGAAAGCTTTTTTCCTTTGAGCGGGTTAGACTCCCGTCACGAATTCCAATTATCGTGCTTGCTTTCATTTCTCGCATTGCATTGCATCTTGCATCTTGGGAATTGTGCATACTCTGAACAGAAAGCCTACTGAAAGGTGCCTGAAATGTTCGGGAAGCAACCTGAAATTGGAAACGAGTGGAACCTGGAAAATTGATCCATGCAGCCGTACGGCTCAATCCTCCTTGGATTCTGACCGGGCGGCCTCAGTGGCAATTCCACCAGGACAAATTGAGGTTAATCTGGCAGCCTTGGCAGCTAGGGGCTATTCAGTCCCAAGACTGACTGGGGCTCCCAGAAAATTTACGTGCCTTATCTGTTGCATTTTTCCCGTCCCGAAAAATCATTCCTTTAAAACACATTTCTGAAAATCTCTGTTTTAACTCAAAAAGGAACATTTTTAGGAGACCGCACACTACGCGCACCTTATATATCCTGTACACTTTGCACGAACGTCCCTTTAAACCCGGGGTGGTTTTCGATTGCGATCAGACTGACCTTACGATGCTCCCGGGCGCGCACGAAATCACCCCAAACTCCCCATGGCAGCCAGTGTCGACCAATGCACAGTCCGTGTCACACGTTTCAAAAAACCGTGACTTTTGGTTGGTTTTTTGGTCTAGTCCGTGTCATATAGCCCAGTTGCATATCCCCGTAAAGGTCAAGCCTTAGTTCATAACGGAAGTCAAGATCTTTCGCACAAGCGAAACTCTGCCAAAATTCCGACAAGGAAAAATTGGTAGAACCTTGACTCCGGCATTGACTTTGACCTTGACCCGCACGGAATGCGTAAGAGTCGAGACCGAGTCCTTGCCAAAAAAATCCAAAGATCTTTCGCTCAAGCGAAGCTCTGCCAAAATTCCGACAAGGAAAAATTGGCAAGATCTTGGCCCGACATTGACTTCGATTTTGACTCACGCACGGCGTATGCAACGAAGTTCAATGTGACACTGTGTCATCCGGCTTTTACCGCCCGACCCATACCTCTTATCTTCTCGGACATTACCGAAAAGACAAAACGTCATTCGCGCAAGCGAAATTCTGCCGAAATTCCGTTAAGGCTGAAAGACGAGACTTTCCCGGTATTGCCTTGACTATAATTCGCATCGCTTGTGCGTTAAAAGTTCCTATGACCCGCTAGACCCGTTAGGAGCGTTCTTCTCTCTCGGTCGGTGGGATCCGCGTGCCCTATAGGACCCTCGCCCGGGGCTGTCCACCCTGGGAGGTCAAAATACAGGTGGAATACGAGGGTCTTATAGACGTAGTGACGGAACCCACTGATCCAGGATCTAGAGTAGTTGCGAAAAAGAAGGGCAGGACCCCCTTTTCCAACCAAATAGAAATTAATAAAAGACATGGTTTTAAGTAAACTTGAACAATTAACGGAATCATAATTGCATGGTCCTATCTCTGGAATTCCTAATCGCGACCTCCTCGGTATGATCTCCGATTTTTTCCATCTCGACCTTTCATGGTCAAATCCCTAATCGCAACCTACTCGGTCCGATCTCCGATTTTTTCCATCTCGACCTTTCATGGTCAAATCCCTAATCCCGACCTCCTTGGTCCGATCTCCGATTTTCCATCTCGACCCTTTCGCGGTCAAATCCCTAATCGCGACCTCCTCGGTCCGATCTCCGATTTTCCCTCTCGACCCTTTTGCGGTCAAATCCCTAATCGCGACCTCCTCGGTCCGATCTCCGATTTTTTGTCTCGACCTTTCGCGGTCAAATCTCTAATCGCGACCTCCTCGGTCCGATCTCCGATTTTCTATCTCGACCTTTCGCGGTCAAATCTATAATCGCGACCTCCTCGGTCCGATCTCCGATTTTCTATCTCGACCTTTCGCGGTCAAATCTATAATCGCGACCTCCTCGGTCCGATCTCCGATTTTCTATCTCGACCTTTCGCGGTCAAATCTATAATCGCGACCTCCTCGGTCCGATCTCCGATTTTCTATCTCGACCTTTCGCGGTCAAATCCCTAATCGCGACCTCCTCGGTCCGATCTCCGATTTTTTGTCTCGACCTTTCGCGGTCAAATCTCTAATCGCGACCTCCTCGGTCTGATCTCCGATTTTTTATCTCGACCTTTCGCGGTTCAATCCCTAATCGCGACCTCCTCGGTCCGATCTCCGATTTTTTATCTCGACCGCTCGCGGTCAAATCCCTAATCGCGACCTCCTCGGTCCGATCTCCGATTTTCTATCTCGACCTTTCGTGGTCAAATCCCTAATCGCGTCCTCCTTGGTCCGATCTCTGATTTTCCATTTCGACCTTTCGCGGTCAAATCCCTAATCGCGACCTCCTCGGTCCGATCTCCAATTTTCCATTTTCGACCTTGTGTGGTCAAATCCCTAATCGCGACCTCCTCGGTCCGACCTCCGATTTTCTACCTCGACCTTTCGCGGTCAAATCTCTAATCGCGACCTCCTCGGTCTGATCTCCAATTTTTTCTGTCTCGACCTTCCGTGGTCAAATCTCTAATCGCGACCTCCTCGGTCCGACCTTCTATTTTCGATCTCTACCTTCCAAGGTCCAATCTTTTCCGATCAATCAAGCTTAGGAGAAAATGTGTTTTGAGCAAAAGTTAAGCAAAATAAGTGCATGTTACTTGAGCCTTCAGCCTAAACACTTACCTCCGAATCTAAACCTCACTAACCCCGAGTCTAAACCTTGCCTATCCTTTTCCCGCAGCGAGAAAGAAGTGGGTGAGAATACCGGGTCAGCGGCTTGTCAGTGTAGAATCCTCAGATAGCTCGCGTAGATCGTCGCTTTGTCAGCTCGGAGAGTCAGAATGGCAGATTTGACAGAAAACAGTGAGGGTACAGGAAATCCAATGATTAGGAAGGAAGAGTTAGCGCAAGCTTTAGAAAATGCCCATAAGGTTCACGAAGAGCAGCTGGCCATGCTCGTCAGTACTCTCCGCCGTCATGGAGTTCAGGTAATGATTGAGGCGAACGGTTCTCTCGGTCATGGTCGAAGATGAGACTTCGAAACAATGATCTCATCCCTCCATCCTACACCCAATACCCTCCTCCATCCACATATGATCCCTTACCAAGGACTACCCCTTTTCGCCTTTTTCCAACATCCCGTGCCATCGGGCTCCAACACCCTCGCCTCCTCGAGATAAGACCCGGCTTTGGATCCTCCCAAACAGATCCCAAGCACTCTCAAAGTCCTCCCAGGTTCACATCCTTCCATCAATATGCTCAGTCAACAAAGTTCGTCCCCGTGACTTTTCCGGCCCGTTTCTTTGGACACCTTGTCCTTGCTCCAACTGCCCCGTGGCCTCAAATCCCTCCACTTCCACCTGTATCATGGGCACGTAACGGATCACTGCCTCAGTCTACGATAGGGGATTAAGAAGCTAGCAGAAAAATGGAAAGCTCAAGCGTCCCCGGGCAGCAACCAAATAAAAGTAGCTAGGCTAGGGGTTACCTATCCTCAAGCAAGACTAAGAAATAAAATAGTCTCTTAGTCAACTTTCGTAGGTTCTAGTGTTTTCCTCTTTCAATCAAGTCCTCCTCGGACATTGTAATTAGTCTTCATTCTTCTATAAAAGAGTTTTCTTCTTTTCTTGCTAGACTTAAGACATTATTTGCACACCTACATTACATTTAATGAAATGGTTTCATTTTATATGATCACTTGCATTGCTCAATAAATAATCTCTCGAAATAATTAACGTTCTGATTAATCAGTGTGAGAAAGTCAACTAATGTCTTCCCATACACTTTCCTTACCTCACAAAAGGCCTCCATCAAGCCATACACTTTCCTTACCTCATAAAAGCCTTCATCAAGCTATAGGCCTCCCAAATCAGGTCCTCATCGTCACCTTGACCAAGTCAACGACGGCGGCCACATTAAGGAACAACAACAAAAGGCCACTTAGCTTCGAAAGATTGACCCCATGTCAACAACATCCTAGGACTTTGCCTTTGCCCTCAGGTGCTTCAAAAAAAAAAACCCAGAGCAAGAGTGCAAAAAGAGTAATACCCGGCTAGGCTAAAAAAAAACCTTGGAAAAGGACGGTCTAGGCAAAAAAAGGGTTGCACATAAAAAAATATAGTGCAAAAAGAGTAATACCCAGCTAGGCTAAAAGCCCTGAAAAGGACGGTCTAGGCAAAAAACAGGGTTGCACATAAATAAAAAAGAAAAAAAAAAGATGAGGCCAAGGACCTAGCGTCACCAATCAAAAGCTTGACGGACAGGCAAAATCAAAGCTCGAAGAATAGATGTTGTCGATAACAATGGGGCGGTCGAAGCAAAGGCAGAAGCATTTCATAAGCCTTTAGGCACATGCAAATCCTTTCTCCCCCAATGAAAGACGAAAATCAGAAGCAACCGTCCAAAAATGACTTGGTCAAGGAATCATCCCGAGGCTCATGCCTCATCATCCAACCTTCTTATCCAAGCCTTTTCACTAAAGGAACCACAAATTCCATTTTCCAAAGCCAGGCACAGTTCAGTCGAAGCCGAACTACGGCGACCTGAGCTCCTCACAATGAGGGGAATGTAGGCAACCAGAAATGGTCCGGTCATAAACATATCCAAATCCCAGAAAATCCGGTCCCATCGAATGACCTTTCCCATAAACCCATTCAAGTTCCCGAAAATTCGGTCTCATCAGTGACCTCTCCCATTGACATATTCAAATCCCAGAAAATCCGGTCTCATCAATGACCTCCCTATACACAAACCTTTTTTTCACACCAAGCCAACCTTGATCCTCGACACTGGTTGACTTTCTCCTCATGATTAATCAGAATGTTTGTTCATATCGAGATTAATGGTTGAATAACCCGAACATCAATAAAGGGTTTTAAGCAATCTTGTAATCATTGTAAATAAAACAAGTTTTCAGATGTCTTGACAAGTCTTCCTTTTCTACATCTTAGGAAAAATAGTGCTAAATACTGATTTTCTGTCAGCATGGGCTTCCATACACTTTTACAAACCTTTCTACGCTTATACTCTCTCAAAAGAGTCAAACCCAAAGCGAGTTCTCGTGCCTATGTCGAATAAGGCCATCAAAATAACACAAAATCGGGATCTATTCCCACCTTTCGAAAAATATGCCCCTGCATATATAAATTTCTAAGAATCTTTTCTTTCACATCTTCTTAAGGTTGACTAATTGACTAAATAAAAAAAAAAAGAAAAACGATAGGTTTTTCCCTCTCCGGCTACAATTCGCATTAGGGTTGCCTTGTGACTCTTCAAGATTGGGGCTTTGCCAAGCCATTTCTTTAGACTGGGGCTTCTTTAGTAATTTTTGGGGTCCGCATCGGGTTCTTCACTAGGTCTCTAGATGGATTCAGTTTTGGTCAGATCAACCTTAGGATCACTTTTGCAGTACCAATCATATTGGGATTTTTTGCTAGGTCACCAGACTGGGGCTTCACCAAGTCACTTCTTTGAAACCTAAAACCTCGCCTACTCAGTTCATCCAACCGGGGCATTGCCAATGAAAGGATCTTTCCTTGCTTTAATAAGACATGGGGCTTTGCAGAAATTGTTCCTCAGACCGGGGCTCCGATAAGTCGCATCCACCCCTAGAAGAGAGATTTGGTCGCTTCGACATCTGCTTTAGTCTTTGGTTCTAAAAGCCTGTCAACAACAGCTTCAAGTGTCAGAGTTTGAGAAGGGAACTTTAGTCAAGACCCGAGGTTTAAACCTGATCTCAGTCCAAGAAGGAAATTTTAGTCCACACCCAAGGGATACGACCCCACCTGCTCGAAACCTGTCTCAAACAGTTCCCAAACATATACATCCAAACACATGCATCCAAACACATTGTTTCATAAAAATCCTCTTTCCTTCCCGCAAAAGAGTCAGCCCGTGGCTCATGTGACATGCACAAAGAAAAGTAACCTTAAATACTTTTGCCCAAAATAGTCTCGTTATCTCCAAATGGAATAACACTTTCTCCCAAGTTTTCCCGTTACATCCAAATGGATATAACGTTGTCTCCTAAAAACCCTCCGTTATTGCCAAATGGAATAACGTTTCCTCCGAAAAATCCTCCGTTATCGCCAAATGGGATAACGTCTCCTCCAGGAAACCTTCCGTTATCGCCAAATGGGATAACGTTTCTTGTTAAAAATCTCAGTTATTGCCAGAAGGCAATAACATTTTGACCTTTTTCAATCTCCGTTATTCCCGAAGGAAGGAATAACATTTCGACTTCTCTCGCGATCTCCGTTATTCCCGAACGAAGGAATAACATTTCGCTATCTCTTTTCGATCTCCGTTATTCCTGAATGAAGGAATAACATTTCGACCTCTCTCGCGATCTCCGTTATTCCCGAATGAAGGAATAATATTTCGCTATCTCTTTTCGATCTCCGTTATTCCCGAATGAAGGAATAACATTTCGACCTCTCTCACGATCTCTGTTATTCCCGAATGAAGGAATAACATTTCGCTATCTCTCGCGATCTCCGTTATTCCCGAATGAAGGAATAACATTTCGCTACCTTTTTCGATCTCCGCTATTCCCGAAGGAAGGAATAACATTTCGACCACTCTCGCGATCTCCGTTATTCCCGAATGAAGGAATAACATTTCGCTATCTCTTTCGATCTCTGTTATTCCCGAAGGAAGGAATAACATTTCGACCTCTCTCGCGATCTCTGTTATTCCCGAATGAAGGAATACCATTTCGCTATCTCTTTCGATCTCCGTTATTCCTGAAGGTAGGAATAACATTTCGATCTCTCTCGCGATCTCCGTTATTCCCGAATGAAGGAATAACATTTCGCTATCTCTCGTGATCTCCGTTATCACCAAATGGGATAACGTCTCATCCGGGAAATTTCCCGTTATCTTCAAATGGAATAAAGATTTTCCCAAATCATCATCCGAAGCCCGGAAGGCTATAAATTACCCGGTCCGTAAGACCGTATAAATTTCCCGAATCATATAAATTTCTCCCAAAAATCTCCGTTATCTCTGTTAGAATTAAAATAAGGTGTACCTCTATCTCTGATTCGAAAGAGATTGTGAAGTACGCTTAAGTTCTTCAAACTTTAGCTACCTCTATCACATATTGAGAAGTACGCTCGAGTTCTCCAAACTTAAGCTACCTCTATCATAGATTGAGAAGTACGCTCGAGTTCTCCAAACTATAGCTACCTCTATCTCAAGATAGTGAAGTACGCTCAAGTTCTCTAAACTTTAGCTACCTCTATCACAGATTGAGAAGTACGCTCAAGTTCTCCAAACATTAGCTACCTCTATCACGGATTGAGAAGTACGCTCAAGTTCTCCAAACTTTAGCTACCTCTATCTCCTTGATAGTAACGTAAGCTTTAGTTTATTCAGGTGACAACCTCCATTAATTGTCAATCAGGTGACAACCTCCATTAATTGTCAAAACCTCAAGGATCCTAGACATCGTTCCTAAATATCTAGTGATGCTTGAACTACGATCAAGGCTTGATTCCTCCGGGATACGTAGGTAGCCTTTCATAAAAGGTCCAGCCATCCGACCGCAGTGGTCACCCTTTTCCTTCATCACTCTTCAGTGGTGAGGCAGCCTTTCATAAAAGGTCCAACCATCCGACCACTTTGGTCGCCCCTTTGTCATTCATCACTCCTCAGTGGTAAAGTAGCCCCTCATAGAGGTCCATATATCCGACCACCTCGGTCACTTCTAGCATATCCCCAGTAGGATCAATCGCCTGACCTCCTAGGTCACTTTCTCTTCTATTTCCCCAGCAAGAGACCAGTTTTCTCTTCACCATTCCCCTGCGGATCTTGTTCTGAACTACGGCCTGGCTTGATTCCTCCGGGATACGTAGGTAGCCTACTTTAGGTTCAGCCAATTCGTCACATATGACACCCCTTTCCCCAGTGGATATCTATTCCGAACTACGATTATGGCTTGATTCCCACTCGGGATACGTAGGTAGCCTTCCACAGGTTCAGCCACTCGACCACCTTGGTCACCCAATCCGTCTCGGCATTCGCCAGATCGGATCCTTTTCTATCGACAACCCCACTCGCCCTGCAAGTGACGTTGCCGAGGGGCTTCTGTAAGTACCCAAATCTGGCTCATGCCTTCCGGTTAAGTTTTTCGGCAATTCCCCGGACTTTCCTAAAGTCCGGGAGCAATTCCGGAACTGTTCCGAACCTTCCGAGGAATGAAGGGACTGCTTTAAATTAAAAAAGCACGTTTTTCTTAATATGAGCACCCTTCTAGAAGTGCCACCTTGCATGATTCTAGAAACATGCTGAGTCACAAGGGATAATGCCGCACGGCTGCATTAGGAGGGAACTCCTAGCCGCACGGCCTCATTTGCTCTATCCAGACTGCCTATAAATAGAGGCCTCCTCTACCCATTTTGATATACCAATTTCCAGCATCAAAACTCTATAAAAATATCCCTACGAAAATCAGGAAGCTGAGAGTGCCAAGAAGCCACCTCCCTCCTCCTTGAAGCCTTCAAAGTTTGTCCATCCACTAGGCAAACTCCAAAGAAGAAGATGTCACCACCATTGGTAACCTCTCACTCCCTTATCTTGCATTATATTTGTTATATGTAATTCTTGCTCCTTGCATTCATATATTGCTATATATTGTTTGGGACTTGGTATATTATTGTTAAAGATCATATCTTTGAACATGTGAATCATTTTTCCATCCCTTTGCATCCTTTGCATTGCCATTGCATCCTTTGCTCATAAAATGTGATCTTTGCCTTACCATTGCATCATTTGCTCATAAAAATGCATCCTTTGCACCTAAAAATCCCTTTTTTACAATAAAAATGCATCCTTTGCATATAAAAATCATGTCTTTACAATAAAGGTGCACCCTTTGCACCTAAAACCCATTTTCATGCATAAAGATGCATCCTTTGCACTAAAAATCATGTCTTTACAATAAAGGTGCATCCTTTGCACCTAAAACCCATTTTCATGCATAAAGATGCATCCTTTGCACTAAAAATCATGTCTTTACAATCAAAGTAGCATCCTTTGCTTTCAAAATGTAGTCTTTATGCATCCTTTGCATATAAAACACTATTTTTCCACATAAAAATGCATCATTTGCATTAAAAATCATTTCTTTACATAAGAAGCATCCTTTGCAATCAAAGAGCATCCTTTGCACCAAAAAATGTCATCTTTTCATATTAAAAATGTCATTTTTATTATAAAACATGCATTCCCCTAGTCCCCAATTGGTACTTGATGCAACCTTCGGAACGTACCGGTGTAAAGATCCCATCTTTACATCGTTTCTTCCATTAAAGGTGCCACAATCTCTTTAGAAAGGGATAAACCTTAAACCTATATCTCTGATTATCACTTGAGACGAGCATGATAGCTCCAATATAAGCTCAATCGTCTCAAGGTGTAGGATTGATGGGCTAAGGTCACTCCTTTCTAAAGAACCTCATTTTGGACTATAAAAGAGAGTCCTTCTCTCGATCACGCAAAGACCCAAGGTCAAATAGCGATGATCACAAGTCCAAGATGAGGATGGGATCAAAGTCCCAAACACATAAAATCCAAGGAATCCCAAGCGACAACCAACTAAATGGTTTGTACGTCCGGAAGACAACTTGAAACATCCCCCCCTCTTTTCAACACATGCACACAAGAAAACACACAAGCAAGCACGAAAAATGGAATCTAGGGAGACTTGCTACGGCAAGACACCTTGGGTGAACGACGATCCATTCTTCCCAAGGGGTAACTTAACCTCCGAACCCTAAATCCTTTTTTTCAAAGTTTTGAGGAAATCAAAATGGCGTGGCGACTCCGTTTTTCAAATTAAACCGGATGTTTTCAAACTCGCGTGAATCCAATCTAAAAAACAAAAAATAGAATTTGGGCACACATTCACACATGCAACTCCATCTTTAGGCAATAAAAAGTATATTGTCACTTTTATAGATGATGCTTCTAGGTTTTGCTATATTTACTTGCTGCATGCAAAAGATGAAGCCCTAGATAAATTTAAAATTTATAAAACTGAAGTTGAACTTCAACTAAATGGCTTGATTAAAACCTTACGTACGGATAGAGGTGGTGAATATTATGATCCTAAATATTTCCAATCCGTAGGGATAATTCATGAGACTACGGCTCCTTATGTACCACAACAAAATGGTGTGGCTGAAAGGAAGAATAGAACTCTTGAAGAAATGGTTAATGCCATGTTTTCTTACTCGGGCTTGAGTGACAGGTTTTGGGGTGAAGCCATGTTAACGGCTTGTCATCTATTGAATAGAGTTCCTAATAAAAGGAACAAAATTACCCCATATGAGCTTTGGTATAAGAAACGACCAAACTTGACATTTTTGCGAGTTTGGGGTTGTAGGGCCGTGGTTAGGCTCCCGGATCCTAAAAGGAAAAAGTTGGGAGAAAAAGGTATTGATTGCATCTTTGTTGGATATGCTGAGCATTCCAAGGCATATAGGTTTTATGTTATAGAACCTAATGAATTCATTTCTATTAACACAATTATAGAATCGAGAGATGCAATCTTTGATGAGAATCGTTTCTCTTCAATACCTAGACCCAAGGACATTATACCAATGTCAGCTGAATCTCAAGTGGATGATCATTCAGTTGAGACACCAAATGAGATACCCGAACCTCGTAAAAGTAAAAGAGTAAGGAAAGCTAAATCATATGGTTCTGATTTTCAACTATATTTAGTTATGGGATCAAGAGATCAAATTGAATCTCAATACTCTTACTGTTATAGTATAGAGGAGGATCCAAGAACCTATGATGAAGCAATAAAATCTCAAGACGCTGGTTTTTGGAAAGAAGCCATCGATGATGAGATTGGTTCTATTGTGGAAAATAATACATGGGTCTTGTCTGATTTACCACCAGGCTATAAACCTTTGGGGTGCAAATGGATCTTCAAAAAGAAGATGAAAGTCGATGGAACTATTGACAAGTTTAAAGCTCGATTGGTAATCCAAGGCTATAGACAAAAGGAAGGGATCGATTACTTCGATACCTATGCACCAGTTGCTCGTATCACTACTATTAGATTACTGATAGCTTTGGCAGCTATTCAGAATCTGTTAATCCATCAAATGGATGTCAAAACAGCATTTTTAAATGGTGATTTGGAAGAAGAAGTGTATATGAAACAACCAGAAGGATTTGTTATGCCAGGTAATGAGCATAATGTATGTAAGTTAATTAAGTCATTGTATGGGCTGAAGCAAGCACCTAAGCAGTGGCATCAAAAGTTTGATGAGGTTGTTTTGTCGAATGATTTTGTATTAAATCAGTCCGACAAATGTGTATATAGCAAATTTGATGAATCCGGTAAAGGTGTAATCATCTGCCTATATGTTGATGACATGTTGATTTTTGGCACAGACCAAAATGTAGTTGATGAAACTAAGAAGTTTTTGTCATCAAAGTTTTCTATGAAGGACATGGGATAAGCCGACGTAATTCTTGGTATAAAGATTAAACGGATGAACAAGGGAATTGCAATTTCACAATCTCATTATATTGAGAAAATTCTCAAGAGGTTTAATTGTGATGATTGTTCAAAAGTTAGTACTCCAATGGATCCTACTGAGAAACTTGTGTCAAACGCTGGTAAACCTGTGTCACAGCATGAATACTTAAAAGCCATAGGCAGTTTGATGTATGCTATGACGGGCACTCGACCTGATATTGCTTATGCAGTTGGACGATTGAGCAGGTTCACTTGTAATCCTAGTAGATTACATTGGCATGCTATAACAAGGGTGTTCAAGTACTTAAAAGGTACTATGGACTATGGTTTTTGTTATAGTGGACATCCTTCTATATTAGAAGGTTACACAGATGCTAGTTGGATCAACCAAGAAGATTCATCTTCTACTAGTAGTTGGGTGTTCTTGCTTGGAGGAGGTGCCATTTCTTGGGCTTCCAAAAAGCAGACATGTATTACACATTCTACAATGGAATCTGAGTTTGTAGCATTGGCTGCTGCTGGAAAAGAAGAGGAGTGGCTTCGGAACTTGATATATGATATTCCATTATGGCCAAAACCGATATCACCAATGTCTATCCATTGTGATAGTGCTGCCACCTTGGCTAGGGCCTATAGTCAGATTTATAATGGCAAGTCTAGACACTTGGGTGTCAGACATAGTATGATTCGGGAGTTAATCATGAATGGTGTGATATCTGTTGAGTTTGTTCGGTCGCAACAAAATTTGGCTGACCACTTGACGAAGGGGTTAGCCAGAGACTTGGTAAATAAGTCTGCAATGGGAATGGGATTAAAGTTCATTTAATCCTCTAATTGTGAGATACCCAATTCCCTTCTAATACAATGTTAGAAGCTTGAATTCAATGTGGAAAGCTCGCAGTTGGAGATTGGAACACATGTTATTATCTTTCCCAAGGTATGTGTTCAGACCTGCAAGTAAAGGTTAGGTTGAAGAATATCTTCTTAACAGTTCCTTTGAAAAATTGCAAATGCATGTGCAAGATTAAAGGAACTACCTATGTGGACATGAAGTTTTGCCGCTTCAAGAAGCTAGGACTTGGCTTCCTATATGTTCACTATTGGATATGGACACATGGCTTGTAATAGTGTCAAGGTTAAACAAAGAGAATTGTATGAAACTTATGTGTATAGTATCTTCAGGTATTCATATGAGTTGACGGGTTCAATTGTTAGGACACCCCGATTCTCGAGTATTTGAAATGTGTATTATACTAAGATGAAAATTCAATCGCAAGACATTTTCATTTACGCATTCGTTTGTTTCGTTATTTATAAAGTTTAGTAAATCAAAGGATTACACTAAAATGGAGGGGATTTGTTGGTGATTTTAGAATCATCAACTTATTTTATTGTAATGGTGATTTACTAAGAGATCAATGTGATTCGTATTAGACTCGGATACGAGTAAGGGAAAGTGTGGAGTACACACTCGTTTGAGCTAAAACGAAGTCAACCTCGATAAAGAAGTAAAAGTTAAAGGGTAGCACATTTTGCTGATGTGCTCGGCCGAGCAGAGTCCTTGACTCGGCCGAGCAGAGCTTAGCAGATTGGCCAAGTTTCTGGAGTGTCTTGCTCGGCCGAGGCATGTGCCTTGCTCGGCCGAGCAGTATGAACAACACGGCCATCCAGTTCATAAGACACGGCCGTGCAGCTTGGCAGAATTTCACTAGACATATGTGCTCGGGCGAGCGAGTCCCTTGAATCGGCCGAGCAGTTCCTGAACAGGTGCCTTTTCAAAGTGAAAAGACACATTGCTTGGCTAAAGTCATGTCTTTTGATTGTACCCTTTTACTAATACCTCTCCATCTGTTTAAATACAGATGTTTGATCTCATTTGTAACATACACAACATACAAGTGAATTACAACAATAACGAAAGCACAATCAATTCTCACAGTTTAGATTTGTTCTCTTTGCCTAGAAACAAATTGCGTGATTGTCTTATCCCAATAAAGATTTTGTGTAACCCAGGCATTAAGGGTCGAAATACTTTATTCGGAAAGTGGATTATACACGATTCAATCGCATATCCAGCCTCAGTATCAAGATTAAGACCCTATATTTCCCCTACATGAAATGAGTCATTTTTGAAAATCTACTTTATCTGCACCTTCGAAACACCTCTTTAAAATCAGAATCATCTGCATACAACTCTCTGATTGTGTCAATCCCTTCAAGCTTGGTAGCTATGGATTTCGTTAGGACTACCCACCGGCTAAGAGCATCTGCCACTTTATTAAGCTTTCCACTTTTATGCTTCAGCACAAAGCTATACTCCTGAAGGAATGATACCCAATTAGCATGCCTCCTATTCAAGCTTGCTTGAGAATTGTTATACTTGAGAGCTTCTTGATCGGTGTTAAGGATAAACTCCTTTTGGATGAGATACGATCGCCAGTGATGAAGAACTTGGACAATGGTATAGAGCTCCACATCATAAGTTGAGTACCTTTTCCTTGTTTCATTTAACTTTTCACTAAAGAAAGCAATTGGATTTCCTTCTTGACTAAGCACGCCCCCGATGCCCAAATGAGATGCATCACAGTCCACTTCAAAGACCTTTTCAAAATTTAGGAGCGCAAGAACAGGTGCACCGGATAGTCACTCCTTGATATTTTTGAAACTTGATTCTGCCTCTGAACTCCAAATAAACTCTCCCTTCTTCAAACAATTAGTTAACAGTTCTGCAATTGAGCTAATGTTTCTAATGAATCGGCGATAAAATGAAGCCAACCCATGGAAACTTCGCACCTCATGCAAATTCTTAGGGGTGGGCCATCCTAGAACAGTCTTTATCATATCTTCATCCACCATGATACCTGACGGAGTTAGAACAAAGCCAAGAAAAACTAGTTGGTTTGTGAAGAAAGAGCACTTTTTGAGGTTTATATAAAGCTTCTCTCTTCTCAAAGTTAGCAAAACATCCCTCAAGTGCTCAAGATGATCCGATGAACTCTTGCTATATACAAGAATATCATCAAAACATCCCTCAAGTGCTCAAGATGATCCGATGAACTCTTGCTATATACAAGAATATCATCAAAATAAACTATGACAAACTTACTGATGAAAGGATGAAGAGCTTGGTTCATTACCCGCATAAATGTGCTTGGAGCATTAGATAAGCCAAAGGGCATAACAAGCCATTCATACAATGCTTCTCTTGTTTTGAACGCCGTCTTCCATTCATCTCCTGGCCTGATTCTTATTTGATGGTATCCACTCCGAAGATCAATCTTGGAGAACACTTGTGCACCAGCCATCATGTAAAACATATCATCAATTTTGGGTATAGGAAATCTATACTTGATGGTGATACGATTTAGTGCTCGGCTATCCATGTACGCAAAGAACCATCGCTCTTTGGGGTTAACAAGGCCGGTACAGCACATGGACTTAGACTCTCCTTGATATGACCCTTATTTAATAAGTCCACCACCTGACGACTAAGCTCTTCATGTTCCGTTGGGCTCATGCGATAGTGAGATTTGTTGGGAAGGACAGCTCCAGGTACTAAATCAATTTGGTGTTGAATTTCGCGAAGAGGTGGAAGGCCATGTGGTAGTTCATCAGGAGTAATATCATTGAATTCTTCTAAAAGTGGGCTGACATCACTTGGTATTTCCACCAAATTTCCTGCTTCTTTGGCCACCAAAACATAAAGCACACCTCCTTGTTTCGCTTCCTTCTCAAGTTGCGGCAAAGTAAGCAATGCATTTTCATCCTTTGCAAATGATTTGATACTTTTAACATCTTTTGATGGCAAAAGAACAATGTTAGTTTTTCCCATCACAAAAGAATATGTATTCTTTCTACCATCATGAATGACATTTCTATCACACTGTCACGATTGACCCAACAAAATGTGGCTTATATCCATGGGAGCTACATCACACAAAACTTCATTATGATAAGTTTTTCCCATTGAAAATGAAACAAGACACTTTTTATTAATTTTTACCTCATTATCCTTCTTGATCCATGAAACGGAATACGGATGAGGGTGTGGTATTGTTGCGACCTTGAGCTTGTAGGTGTTAGTGCCCTAGGCTATAGAGATAGACTTATTTGTAATGTCATTATTCATTTATATAAGAGATTGTTTCTTTGATTATTATATGTGTTTGCATGTTTACTTTAATAATCATGTCCCTAGTACTTATGAAGCACTAGTATGAAGTCTAATGGATAATCATATGATGATTATATGCATGGAGATGCACATTGGATTCATGGGTACTTATTAGAGAACAAGGTACTGGACTTGACCCATTATGAGATTTATGTCATGGTCGTATGTTATAAATAAATCTCATATAGTTATATCATTGATATCATTTGACCTTATATTATCATCGTCTTCCACTCGATGAATATTATGTTTGATATAGTTTAACGTTGTCTTTAACCGGATAACAATAAGGGCTATTATTGGCATGATATGATTCTTGTTGGGAAGAATGATAAGTCAAGATGAAAATTTGTCCCTCGTAAAGAGAGATGTTTGCTAGGCCACTCGTAAGTAAGATTGATGTAGTGCATGGCCATGCCTGAATGAATTAATGTGATTAATATCATTCGATTAATTAATTTACTTAGTAACGAGAAAGCATTGAACAAAATGAGTTGACGTGGACCATGACTCATGTTCAATATAACATCGTGTGACAAAGGGATTGTGCTATGTTCTATGTAGGAAATCGAACTTTATATTATATTATTTGGGTAGGCATGATGACTTGCTAGAGTCCGCTCATGTCTTATGAGGATCGATGTGATCGAACTCATTGCCAACTTAATATATTTCTATGGGGTCACACGCATCGAACGAATTGTCAAAAATGAAGAATATGGAGTTTTTGTTCTCAGGGAACGACTCGTCCCCAGGCCAGAACCAACTATTCCCTTGGCCTGGGACGAGAGAATCAGAGAGAGAGTCCTGAGGGACGAGTCGTGCCCATGGGGACGAGTCGTGCCCATGGGGACGAGTCGTGCCCATGGGGACGAGTCGTGCCCATAGGGACGACTCGTGCCCTGGGCTTGAGTCAACTATTCCCCTTAAGGGGGACGCCAGATTCAGAAGCTGGGTGAAAGGGGACGACTCGTGCCCTGGGGGACGAGTCGTCCCGTCGGCGCTGGACTGACGCGAAATTGACTTAAATTAGGGTTTTCATGAAGGGAAAATTTTTATAACGTATAAATACAAACCCTTGGTTACCCTAGCAGTGTCTCTCATGGTTTTGGATTTAGAGAAACACAAAAGAGAGATTTCAATTGAGAATTGAGAATCAAAAACACAATCCAAATCCATATTTCTTCATTGATTGAAAGGAGTTTCAATCAAAGGATCTAGCAATCCACCTAGAATTGTTATAGGGTTCGTTCAACGCGTGGATACACATAGAGGATCTTCGCCAATCAAGATCTAACGTTCGTGATTCTAGAATCGTTCATCGAAGATTCGCTAGTTCTTCAATCTGGAGTTGGAACGCGTTTATCAATGACAAAATCACACAAGGTTGATAATTCTATTTCATACTTCTTAATTAATCATCTAGAATGGATCCTAGGGCTCCGGGTTTTTTGAGTTAATTTTGCATTATTCCGCTGCGCATGGATCCTCGAAACCCAACAGTGGTATCAGATCCCCGTTCATGATGTTTATATTAGATTATCATGATAATTATATAATGTGATTATGTTAATTTTCATGATGAATATGATTTAGAACATGATTTTATATGAGAATTGCTTATGGATGTAATTGTATATTTTGACATACCATGATTGTGAATTGAATTATTTGATTAATGTGATTAATCTAGAATATGGGTCTTGAATATTACTTAGTATATGGGCTGGACACCAAAAACATCCCCACAGACTCTTCGATGGAAGTGTGGGATAACCTTGGATTACAATGCCACGTACTAGTAATTGATGAATTTCTAGATCTTGAACAAAGTGTTTGTTATAGGGATTATGTTAATATTAAATGATATTTTACATGAGTCATTAAACCCTAATTGATTAGAAATTATGATGT
Source organism: Adenophora triphylla var. japonica (assembly GCA_022495995.1). Lineage (NCBI taxonomy): Eukaryota > Viridiplantae > Streptophyta > Magnoliopsida > Asterales > Campanulaceae > Adenophora > Adenophora triphylla. Next base: position 114,528 of record JAFEMH010003359.1, read on the forward strand.
AAACATCAAATGTGATTTGTAATGCATCATTCCATGTTCATAATTATGCTCATATAATTTTCATGAATCAACCTTGCCATGTTAATTGATAAACATGAAAATTGAACCTTCTTTGAAATTTGAGTTTGTCTATGCCACCCATGTTTAAACACTTGTGAGTACACGGATAGTTTTATGTAGGCTACGCCACAGCGAGGTACATTAATTCTATCTTTGTATGATCAAGATGAGCAAACGGTGATTGCTATACGTTTAAAATGGTTGAATTCAATTAGGCTATCAAAACAGTTTTGGGCCTAAGGCATAAGATGAGATTGAAACATGTGACATATGATGTCTATAATCTCATAAAGGATCTAAGAGTCATATGTTGATATGATTGATAAATGTTATCTACCTTTTTAGTTTAATTTTGAGCAGTCGTGCCATAGCCGACTTGAAACTAAATTAAAGTTGGGTCTTAGCCTATTAAATTATATTATGCATGTTTGTATAAGAAGGTTATATAATTTAGTGGGAGTATTTATGAAATACATTATTTAAATCTCTTAAATGAAATAGGTACTATATGTGTTCATATTTGTTGCATATCTTTATAGATCAATGGCTGTAAACACTAATCAAAATCTGTCACTGCGATCAGTCCTTGAGAAGGACAAGTTAGAAGAGAATGGCAACAACTATGTGGATTGGATCCGCAGTTTTGGAATTGTTCTCAAACAGGAAAGGAAGTTGTACATTCTCGATGGACCCGTTCCACCCGAGCCTGCTGCTAATGCAACTAAAGCTGAAAAGGATCAACATAAGAAACATGTGGATGATTCTATTGATGTTGGTTGCTTGATGATTGCTACCATGTGTAAGGCCCTTCAGAAGGACCTTGTACACATGGAAGCTTATGATTTGGGAAATCATTTGAAGGAAATGTTCCAGTTGCAAGCACGTCAGGAAATGTTTGACACTATGAAGGCTCTTCATTCATGCAAGATGATTGAAGGACAACCCGTTGGGCCTCATGTGTTGAAAATGAAGGGTCACCTCGAACACCTTGAGAGGCTTGGATATCCTATCCAGTTGGAGCTGGCTACGGATATGATATTGCATTCACTCCCTGAAAGTTATAATCAGTTCGTTATGAATTATAACATGAAAGGGATTAATAAATCTCTGTCTGAATTGCATGGGATGCTTAAGAATGCAGAGAACAATGTCGCCAAGAAAACCAATCAAGTGTTGATGGTGAATAAAGGAAAGGGGTTCAAGAACCCAAGGTTAAAGCAAGAGTTGCTAAACCGGAGGCAAAGGTTGCCGTTGTTGAGAAACCTCAACCCAAATCCCAAAAGGATGCAGTGTGCTACCATTGCAAGGAAACTGGGCATTGGAAGCGTAACTGCAAAGCTTATCAGGAAGGACTGAAGAAGAAGGGCAATGAGATTGCCATGACTTCAGGTATCTATGTGATAGATATTTTACTTTCTACTTCTAGTTCTTGGGTATTAGATACCGGATGTGGATCTCACATTTGACTAAATGTGCAGGGACTAAAGAATAGAAGGTTGCTCAAGAAAGGTGAAGTAGACCTGCGGGTTGGAAATGGAGCAAGAGTTGCTGCATTGGCCGTAGGGACTTACGAAGTCACTTTACCTAGAGGATTAATATTAGTTTTGAATAACTGCTATTATGTTTCGGATTTGAGCAGAAACATTATTTCAATTTCTTGTTTAGACAATGAGGGTTACAATTTTCTTATTGCGAATAAGAAATTTTCCATTTATTTGAATGATATGCTTTACTGTAGTGCTCATTCTTTTAATGGCCTTTATGTCTTGGATGTTGAAAATAATGTTGAGAATGTCTATCATGTTAGTAAGAAATCTAAACCAAATGATGTGAACAACACATATAAATGGCATTGCCGTCTTGGTCACATAAATGAGAAACGCGTCTCTAAACTCCATAAAGATGGATATTTAGACTCATATGATTAGGAATCATATGATGTTTGCGAATCTTGTTTATTGGGCAAGATGACTAAAGCACCTTTTACTAAGAGTAATGAAAGGGCTAGTGATTTGTTGGCTCTCATACATACTGATGTATGTGGACCAATGAATAGCATTGCTAGGGGAGGATTTCGGTACTTCATAACGTTCACTGATGACTTATCAAGATATGGCTATGTCTATCTGATGAAGTACAAAAGTGAAGCATTTGAGATATTTAGAATATTTCAAAATGAAGTATAAAACAACTTGCCAAAACTATTAAAACACTTCAATCCGATCGAGGTGGTGAATACTTAAGCCAAGAATTTGACGATCATCTTAAAAGTTGTGGAATTGTTTCAGAACTTACTCCACCTGGAACACCACAATGGAATGGTGTGTCCGAGAGGAGAAATCGAACTCTATTAGATATGGTTCGATCGATGATGAGTCAAGTTAACCTTCCTATTTCTTTTTGGGGACATGCACTGGAAACAGCTACTTTCACACTTAATATGGTCCCTACTAAATCGGCTCCTAAAACCCCACATGAGATGTGGCATGGAAGAAAACCTAGTTTATATTTCATGAAGATTTGGGGTTGTGAAGCTTATGTAAAGAAATTAGTTTCTGAAAATAAGCTTGCACCCAGATATGATAAATGTATTTTTGTTGGTTATCCTAAGGAAACGAAAGGATATCAATTTTACAACCGATCCGAGAACAAATTGTTTGTTGCTCGACATGGTGTCTTTCTAGAGAAAGATTTTCTCTCTAAAGAAACTAGTGGGAGTAAAATTGATCTTGAAGAAATTCAAGAACCCGAAAATGACAAGGAACCAATAGTAGAGACGGAACTAAATTCACAAGCTATTGTGGAACCGGTTCAAGATACACAAGTTCTTCGCAGATCGGATAGGATACGATCCGAACCTGAGAGATATGGATTTCTCATGACGGAAAGTAACGAAGTAGAAATCATTGAGAATGATGAACCTACTTCCTATCAAGAGGCGATGTCCACTCCTGATTCGGATAAGTGGCTGGGAGCCATGGAATCCGAGATCAAATCCATGTACGATAATCAAGTTTGGAACTTGATTGATCCACCTGAAGGTGTAAAAACCTTAGGGTGCAAGTGGGTTTTCAAAAAAAAAAACCGACATGGATGTGAAGGTACATACTTTTAAGGATAGGTTGTTGCTAAGGGGTATAGGCAGACTCATGGCGTTGACTATGATAAAACCTTTTCGCCTGTAGCAATGCTTAAGTCTATTAGAATCTTAATTGCCATAGCCGCATATTACGACTATGAGATATGGCAAATGGACGTCAAAACAAATATTTAACGGAAACCTACTTGAGGATGTATACATGATACAGCCTGAAGGGTTTGTCGATCCAAAGAATTCTAATAAAGTATGTAAGTTGCAGAGATCCATTTATGGATTGAAGCAAGCTTCCAGGAGCTGGAATCTACGTTTTGATGAATCAGTCAAAGAGTTTGGCTTCATCAAAAACGAAGATGAGCCTTGTGTATACAAGAAAATAAGTGGGAGCATAGTTCTATTTCTGGTGTTATATGTCGATGACATCATGCTCATTGAAAACAATGTTCCTGCACTTGAGACTGTCAAGTCCTGGTTAGGAAAATGTTTCTCAGTGAAAGATATGGGTGAAGCAGCTTATATCCTTGGTATCAAGATCTATAGAGATAGATCAAGAAGGATGATTGTTTTGAGTCAGAGTACATATATTGACAAGGTCCTTAGAAGATTCCGCATGGAAAATTCTAAGAGAGGGAACTTTCCAATGGGACATGGCATTACTCTAAGCAAGACTCATTGTCCTAAGACAAATAATGAGCGAAAGAGGATGAGTGATATTCCATATGCTTCGGCAATTGGGTCTATCATGTATGCCATGTTATGTACTAGACCCGATGTCTCGTATGCTCTAAGCGCAACGAGTAGATACAAGTCTGATCCTGGTGAGAACCATTGGATAGCAGTCAAGAATATCCTGAAGTACTTGAGAAGAACTAAGGATGTATTCTTGGTATTTGGAGGAATGGAAGATGATCTGGTTGTAAAGGGTTACACAGATGCAAGCTTCCAGACCGACAAAGATGACTTTAGATCACAGTCTGGGTTCGTGTTTATGCTAAATGGAGGTGTTGTTTGTTGGAAGAGTTCCAAGCAAAGCACTGTTGCTGATTCTACAACCGAAGCCGAATACATAGCAGCATCGGATGCGGCTAAGGAGGCGGTTTGGATCAAGAAGTTCGTTAGTGACTTAGAAGTCGTTCCAAGTATCACTAACCCGATAGAGCTTTATTGTGACAATAATGCTGCTATTGCCCAAGCAAAAGAACCAAGGTCACATCAATGATCCAAACACATTTTGAGACGTTTCCACCTCATTGGAGAAATCTGTGAAAGGGAGGACATCAAGATATGCAAGGTACCAACGGATGACAATATTTCGCACCCTCTCACCAAGCCTTTACCACAAGCTAAACATGATGGTCATGTTAGGTCCAAGGGTATAAGATACATGAATGATAGGGCCTAGTGCAAGTGGGAGACTGTAGGTGTTAGTGTCCTAGGCTATAGAGATAAACTTATTTGTAATGTCATTATTTATTTATATAAGAGATTGTTTCTTTGATTATTATATGTGTTTGCATGTTTACTTTAATAATCGTGTCCCTAGTACTTATGAAGCACTAGTATGAAGTCTAATGGATAATCATATGATGATTATATGCATGGAGATGCATATTAGATTCATGGGTACTTGTTAGAGAACAAGGTACTGGACTTGACCCATTATGAGATTTATGTCATGGTCGTATGTCATAAATAAATCTCATATAGTTATATCATTGATATCCTTTGACCCGAGATTATCATCGTCTTCCACTTGATGAATATTATGTTTGATATAGTTTAACGTTGTCTTTAACCGGATAACAATAAGGGCTATTATTGGCATGATATGATTCTTGTTGGGAAGAATGATAAGTCAAGATGGAAATTTGTCCCTCGTAAAGAGAGATGTTTGCTAGGCCACTCGTAAGTAAGATTGATGTAGTGCATGTCCATGCCCGAATGAATTAATGTGATTAATATCATTCGATTAATCAATTTACTTAGTAACGAGAAAGCATTGAACAAAATGAGTTAACGTGGACCATGACTCATGTTCAATATAACATCCTGTGACAAAGGGATTGTGATATGTTCTATGTAGGAAATCGAACATTATATTATATTATTTGGGTAGGCATGATGGCTTGCTGGAGTCCGCTCATGTCTTATGAGGATCGATGTGATCGAACTCAATGCCAACTAAATATAGTCCTATGGGGTCACATGCATCGAACGAATTGTCAAAAATGAAGAATATGGAGTTATTGTTCTCAGGGGACGACCGTCCCCAGGCCAGAACCAACTATTCCCTTGACCTGGGACGAGAGAATCAGAGAGAGAGTCCTGAGAGACGACTCGTGCCCATGGGGACGAGTCGTGCCCATAGGGACGACTCGTGCCCTGGGCTTGAGTCAACTATTCCCCTTAAGGGGGACGCATGATTCAGAAGCTGGGTGAAAGGGGACGACTCGTGCCCTGGGGGACGAGTCATCCCGTCGGCGCTGGACTGACGCGAAATTGACTTAAATTAAGGTTTTCATGAAGGGCAAATTTTTATAACGTATAAATACAAACCCTTGGTTGCCCTAGCAGTGTCTCTCATGGTTTTGGGTTTAGAGAAACACAAAAGAGAGATTTCAATTGAGAATTGAGAATCAAAAACACAATCCAAATCCATATTTCTTCATTGATGTAAAGGAGTTTCAATCAAAGGATCTAGCAATCCGCCTAGAATTGTTCTAGGGTTCGTTCAACGCGTGGATACACATAGAGGATCTTTGCCAATCAAGATCTAACGTTCGTGATTCAAGAATCGTTCATCGAAGATTCGCTAGTTCTTCAATCTGGAGTTGGAACGCGTTTATCAACGACAAAAGCACACAAGGTTGGTAATTCTATTTCATACTTCTTAATTAATCATCTAAAACGGATCCTAGGGCACCGGGTTTTTCGAGTTAATTTTGCATTATTCCGCTGCGCATGGACCCTCGAAACCCAACAGTGGTATCAGAGCCCCGTTCATGATGTTTATATTAGATTATCTTGATAATTATATAATGTGATTATGTTAATTTTCATGATGAATATGATTTAGAACATGATTTTATATGAGAATTGCTTATGGAAGTAATTGTATATTTTGATATACTATGATTGTGAATTGAATTATTTGATTAATGTGATTAATCTAGAATATGGGTCTTGAATATTACTTAGTATATGGGCTGGACACCAAAAACTTCCCCACAGACACTTCGATGGAAGTGTGGGATAACCTTGGATTACAATGCCACGTACTAGTAATTGATGAATTTCTAGATCTTGAACAAAGTGTTTGTTATAGGGATTATGTTAATATTAAATTAGATTTTACATGAGTCATTAAACCCTAATTGATTAGAAATTATGATGTAAACATCAAATGTGATTTGTAATGCATCATTCCATGTTCATAATTATGCTCATATAATTTTCATGAATCAACCTTGCCATGTTAATTGATAAACATAAAAATTGAACCTTCTTTGAAATTTGAGTTTGTCTATGCTACCCATGTTTAAACACTTGTGAGTACACGGATAGTTTTATGTAGGATACGCCACAGCGAGGTACATTAATTCTATCTTTGTATGATCAAGATGAGCAAACGGTGATTGCTATACGTTTAAAATGGTTGAATTCAATTAGGCTATCAAAACAGTTTTGGGACTAAGGCATAAAATGATATTGAAACATGTGACATATGATGTCTATAATCTCATAAAGGATCTAAGAGTCATATGTTGATATGATTGATAAATGTTATCTACCTTTTTAGTTTAATTTTGAGCAGTCGTGCCATAGCCGACTTGAAATTAAATTAAAGTTGGGTCTTAGCCTATTAAATTATATTATGCATGTTTGTATAAGAAGGTTATATAATTTAGTGGGAGTATTTATGAAATACGTTATTTAAATCTCTTAAATGAAATAGGTACTTATATGTGTTCATATTTGTTGCATATCTTTGTAGATCAATGGCTGTAAACACTAATCAAAATCTGTGACTGCGATCAGTCCTTGAGAAGGACAAGTTAGAAGAGAATGGCAACAACTATGTGGATTGGATCCGCAGTTTGGGAATTGTTCTCAAACAGGAAAGGAAGTTGTACATTCTCGATGGACCCGTTCCACCCGAGCCTGCTGCTAATGCAACTAAAGCTGAATAGGATCAACATAAGAAACATGTGGATGATTCTATTGATGTTGGTTGCTTGATGCTTGCTACCATGTGTAAGGCCCTTCAGAAGGACCTTGTACACATGGAAGCTTATGATTTGGGAAATCATTTGAAGGAAATGTTCCAGTTGCAAGCATGTCAGGAAATGTTTGACACTATGAAGGCTCTTCATTCATGCAAGATGATTGAAGGACAACCTGTTGGGCCTCATGTGTTAAAAATGAAGGGTCACCTCAAACACCTTGAGAGGCTTGGATATCCTATCCAGTTGGAGCTGGCTACGGATATGATATTGCATTCACTCCCTCAAAGTTATAATCAGATCGTTATGAATTATAACATGAAAGGGATGAATAAATCTCTGTCTGAATTGCATGGGATGCTTAAGAATGCAGAGAACAATGTCGCCAAGAAAACCTATCAAGTGTTGATGGTGAATAAAGGAAAGGGGTTCAAGAAACCCAAGGTTAAAGCAAGAGTTGCTAAACCGGAGGCAAAGGTTGCCGTTGTTGAGAAGCCTCAACCCAAATCCCAAAAGGATGCGGTGTGCTACCATTGCAAGGAAAATGGGCATTGGAGGCGTAACTACAAAGCTTATCAGGAAGGACTGAAGAAGAAGGGCAATGAGATTGCCATGACTTCAGGTATCTATGTGATAGATATTTTACTTTCTACTTCTAGTTTTTGGGTATTAGATACCGGATGTGGATCTCACATCTGCCTAAATGTGCAGGGACTAAAGAATAGAAGGTTGCTCAAGGAAGGTGAAGTAGACCTGTGGGTTGGAAATGGAGCAAGAGTAGCTGCATTGGCCGTAGGGACTTACGAAGTCACTTTACCTAGCGGATTAATATTAGTTTTGAATGACTGCTATTATGTTCCGGATTTGAGCAGAAACATTATTTCAATTTCTTGTTTAGACAACGAGGGTTACAATTTTCTTATTGCGAATAAGAAATTTTCCATTTATTTGAATGATATGCTTTACTGTATTGCTCATTCTTTTAATGGCCTTTATGTCTTGGATGTTGAAAATAATGTTGAGAATGTCTATCATGTTAGTAAGAAATCTAAACCAAATGATGTGAACAACACATATAAATGGCATTGCCGTCTTGGTCACATAAATGAGAAACGCGTCTCTAAACTTCATAAAGATGGATATTTAGACTCATATGATTATGAATCATATGATGTTTGCGAATCTTGTTTATTTGGCAAGATGACTAAAACACCTTTTACTAAGAGTAGTGAAAGGGCTAGTGATTTGTAGGCTCTCATACATACTGATGTATGTGGACCAATGAATAGCATTGCTAGGGGAGGATTTCGGTACTTCATAATGTTCACTGATGACTTATCAAGATATGGCTATGTCTATCTGATGAAGTACAAAAGTGAAGCATTTGAGATATTTAGAATATTTCAAAATGAAGTACAAAATAAACTTGGCAAAACTATTAAAACACTTCGATCCGATCGAGGTGGTGAATACTTAAGCCAAGAATTTGACGATCATCTTAAAAGTTGTGGAATTGTTTCTGAACTTACTCCACCCGGAACACCACAATGGAATGGTGTGTCCGAGAGGAGAAATCGAACTCTATTAGATATGGTTCGATCGATGATGAGTAAAGTTAACCTTCCTATTTCTTTTTGGGGACATGCACTGGAAACAGCTGCTTTCACACTTAATAAGGTCCCTACTAAATCGGCTCCTAAAACCCCATATGAGATGTGGCATGGAAGAAAACCTAGTTTATCTTTCATGAAGATTTGGGGATGTGAAGCTTATGTAAAGAAATTAGTTTCTGAAAATAAGCTTGCACCCAGATCCGATAAATGTATTTTCGTTGGTTATCCTAAGGAAACGAAAGGATATCAATTTTACAACCGATCCGAGAACAAAGTGTTTGTTGCTCGACATGGTGTCTTTCTAGAGAAAGAGTTTCTCTCTAAAGAAACTAGTGGGAGTAAATTGATCTTGAAGAAATTCAAGAACCCGAAAATGACAAGGAACCAATAGTAGAGACGGAACCAAATTCACAAGCTGTTGTGGAACCGGTTCAAGATACACAAGTTCTTCGCAGATCGGATATGATACGATCCGAACCTGAGAGATATGGATTACTCATGACAGAAAGTAACGAAGTAGAAATCATTGAGAATGATGAACCTACTTCCTATCAAGAGGCGATGTCCACTCCTGATTCGGACAAGTGGCTGGGAGCCATGGAATCCGAGATCAAATCCATGTACGATAATCAAGTTTGGAACTTGATTGATCCACCTGAAGGTGTAAAAACCATAGGGTTTCAAAAAGAAAATCGACATGGATGGGAAGGTACATACTTTTAAGGCTAGGCTTGTTGCTAAGGGGTATAGGCAGACTCATGGAGTTGACTATGATGAAACCTTTTCGCCCGTAGCAATGCTTAAGTCTATTAGAATCTTAATTGCCATAGCCGCATATTACGACTATGAGATATGGCAAATGGACGTCAAAACAGCGTTTCTTAATGGAAACCTACTTGAGGATGTATACATGATACAGCCTGAAGGGTTTGTCGATCCAAAGAATTCTAATAAAGTATGTAAGTTGCAGAGATCCATTTATGGATTGAAGCAAGCTTCCAGAGTTGGAATCTACGTTTTGATGAATCACCAAAGAGTTTGGCTTCATCAAAAACGAAGATGAGCCTTGTGTATACAAGAAAATAAGTGGGAGCATAGTTCTATTTCTGGTGTTATATGTCGATGACATCTTGCTCATTGGAAACAATATTCCTGCACTTGAGACTGTCAAGTCCTGGTTAGGAAAATGTTTCTCAATGAAAGATATGGGTGAAGTGGCTTATATCCTTGGTATCAAGATCTATAGAGATAGATCAAGAAGGATGATTGGTTTGAGTCAGAGTACATATATTGACAAGGTCCTTAGAAGATTTCGCATGGAAAATTCTAAGAGAGGGAACTTGCCAATGGGACATGGCATTACTCTTAGCAAGACTCATTGTCCTAAGACAAATGATGAGCGAAAGAGGATGAGTGATATTCCATATGCTTCGGCAATTGGGTCTATCATGTATGCCATGTTATGTACTAGACCCGATGTCTCGTATGCTCTAAGCGCAACGAGTAGATACCAGTCTGATCCTGGTGATAACCATTGGATAGCAGTCAAGAATATCCTGAAGTACTTGAGAAGAACTAAGGATTTATTCTTGGTATTTGGAGGAATGAAAGATGATCTGGTTGTAAAGGGTTACACAAATGCAAGCTACCAGACCGACAAAGATGACTTTAGATCGCAGTCTGGGTTCGTGTTTATGCTAAATGGAGGTGCTGTTTGTTGGAAGAGTTCCAAGCAAAGCACTGTTGCTGATTCTACAATCGAAGCCGAATACATAGCAGCATCGGATGCGGCTAAGGAGGCGGTTTGGATCAAGAAGTTCGTTAGTGACTTAGAAGTCGTTCCAAGTATCACTAACCCGATAGAGCTTTATTGTGACAATAATGGTGCTATTGCCCAAGCAAAAGAACCAAGGTCACATCAACGATCCAAACACATTTTGAGACGTTTCCACCTCATTCGAGAAATCTGTGAAAGGGAGGACGTCAAGATATGCAAGGTACCAACGAATGACAACATTTCAGACCCTCTCACCAAGCCTTTGCCACAAGCTAAACATGATGGTCATGTTAGGTCCATGGGTATAAGATACATGAATGATTGGGCCTAGTGCAAGTAAGAGACTGTAGTTGTTAGTGCCCTAGGCTATAGAGATAGACTTATTTGTAATGTCATTATTCATTTATATAAGAGATTGTTTCTTTGATTATTATATGTGTTTGCATGTTTACTTTAATAATCGTGTCCCTAGTACTTATGAAGCACTAGTATGAAGTCTAATGGATAATCATATGATGATTATATGCATGGAGATGCACATTAGATTCATGGGTACTTATTAGAGAACAAGGTACTGGACTTGACCCATTATGAGATTTATGTCATGGTCGTATGTCATAAATAAATCTCATATAGTTATATCATTGATATCCTTTGACCTGAGATTATCATCGTCTTCCACTCGATGAATATTATGTTTGATATAGTTTAACGTTGTCTTTAACCGGATAACAATAAGGGCTATTATTGGCATGATATGATTCTTGTTGGGAAGAATGATAAGTCAAGATGGAAATTTGCCCCTCGTAAAGAGAGATGTTTGCTAGGCCACTAGTAAGTAAGATTGATGTAGTGCATGGCCATGCCCGAATGAATTAATGTGATTAATATCATTCGATTAATCAATTTACTTAGTAACGAGAAAGCATTGAACAAAATGAGTTGACGTGGACCATGACTCATGTTCAATATAACATCATGTGACAAAGGGATTGTGATATGTTCTATGTAGGAAATCGAACTTTATATTATATTATTTGGGTAGGCATGATGGCTTGCTGGAGTCCGCTCATGTCTTATGAGGATCGATGTGATCGAACTCATTGCCAACTTAATATAGTCCTATGGGGTCACACGCATCGAACGAATTGTCAAAATGAAGAATATGGAGTTTTTGTTCTCAGGGGACGACTCGTCCCCAGGCCAGAACCAACTATTCCCTTGGCCTGGGACGAGAGAATCAGAGAGAGAGTCCTGAGGGACGAGTCATGCCCATGCGGACGAGTCGTGCCCATAGGGACGACTCGTGCCCTGGGCTTGAGTCAACTATTCCCCTTAAGGGGGACGCCAGATTCAGAAGCTGGGTGAAAGGGGACGACTCGTGCCCTGAGGGACGAGTCGTCCCGTCGGCGCTGGACTGACACGAAATTGACTTAAATTAAGGTTTTCGTGAAGGGCAAATTTTTATAACGTATAAATACAAACCCTTGGTTGCCCTAGAAGTGTCTCTCATGGTTTTGGGTTTAGAGAAACACAAAAGAGAGATTTCAATTGAGAATTGAGAATCAAAAACACAATCCAAATCCATATTTCTTCATTGATTGAAAGGAGTTTCAATCAAAGGATCTAGCAATTCGCCTAGAATTGTTCTAGGGTTCGTTCAACGCGTGGATACACATAGAGGATCTTCGCCAATCAAGATCTAACGTTCGTGATTCAAGAATCGTTCATCGAAGATACGCTATTTCTTCAATCTGGAGTTGGAACGCGTTTATCAACGACAAAAGCACACAAGGTTGGTAATTCTATTTCATACTTCTTAATTAATCATCTAGAACGGATCCTAGGGCTCCGGGTTTTTCGAGTTAGTTTTGCATTATTCCGCTGCTCATGGACCCTCGAAACCCAACAGAGCTTGTTTACCATTTCTTGATAAACAAAGTTCTTAAAGCTGCCCCCATCAATAACTAGAAAACACACCTTTCCATGTGACTTGCATCTTGCCTGGAAGATGTTGTGCCTAAGCCAACTTAGGTTATCTTCTTGCCTAGGAGCTGCAAGAACTCTTTGAATCACTAAGCAATCTCCTTCTTCGGGCTCGAGTTCTTCTCGCTCATGTTCGCCATCACTATCATATTTTGGACCATCATCTTCATTTCGTGCTTCTTCATCATCTTCAACAATAGCTGCTGCCCGAACACCTTCCCTTCGTTTTGGACATTCACTCATGTAATGACCAGGCTGCCCACATTTAGAACAAGACTTTGGCTTATTTTTAGAAGCTAGATCAGCCCCATCTTTACTCCCACCTTTCTGTTATTCTCTTATTTCTTGGAAATGACACATTTCAACGAGGTCCTAAGTTTTTTTCTTATTTCTAATAGGTCCTTACTCATTCAAAATGTTTAAATAATGTCTGAAATGCTCCTAAATTATAATAAATCATTAAATTGGGTTGACGGAACACTAACGACCCAGATTGGGGCACTTACAATAGCGCCAGATCCCGTGAATCATGGAGAGAAAATAGGCATAACGTGTTCCGTGAATATAGAAGTCTGTTATGGAAAGAGTTGTAAACGTAGTATGTCTCTGTAGGTCGACGTACGTTTCTGTAGGTCGAGGCCGCATGAGTAAATCATGGTCGACCTGACTTCGTTTCTTAGCTGAATAGAATTGTATTAAGTTGACGATTGTATGTCGGACAAAACTAGGTCGGGACCAAGGATAGTCGGACAATGAGCTAAGTCGACTGATCTTTGATAGCCCCCGGGTCTTGTAATAGTTGGGCCGGTGCAGTCATGGGCGTTGTGATAATAATGTCTGAATAATTGGGCTTTGTATGTGGGCCTAGCCCATCAATTTTATTCCGTTCGGTCGTAAATTTTAATTATATTATTTATGTGACTACACTCATATGAAAATGCAGTAATATAAGTTTTTGTGAAATAAAAAATATTTGTGATTGAATATTTTTGTCTAATAATTATTTGGACTAGTGGTCGAATACTTGTTTCTATGCATATATATGGTCATGGCTTCATATCCGAGTAAGTGAATTTTTATTTTTATTTAAAATACGACACCTAAAATTGTGCCGAAAAATTATGACACTTATGAAAAGTGCCAGAAATTTTGCAGCACTTCTAAAATGCCGAAATATATTACCCACGCCACTTTTTCCGGCTCGTACAAAAGTGTTGAAATTTGAGCTAGAAACAATATTTTCAGTTTTTTTTTTTTACGTTTCTCGAACATTTTCAAATGTCTCTTAAAGCCATTTTTATTGTATTGTACATCTTCTTCATGGAGTCGGTCTGGGGAGAAACGCGTTTCTCCGTGTTTCTGGAGAAACGGGGCTTGTTTTGTCGCGCGACATAATAAGCCAGTTTCTGGATATACTTTCATCAGCTTCCTGATATCCGGAAGCTTTGGAAAGGATATCCGTAGCTTTGGAAAGGATATCCAGAACCAAATATTTTTCCTGATATCCTTTTCAAAGCTTCCGGATATCCGTAACATTGAATATGGATATCCGTAAGCTTTGGAAAGGATAGCCAAAAATATTTGGTTTCGGATATCCTTTCCAAAGCTTCGGATATCCTTTCCAAAAGCTTCGGATATCCGTAAGCTTTGGAATGGATATCCAGTTGTGGTGGCCAAGTATGTCGCGCGACAAAACAAGCCCCGTTTCTCCAGAAGCGACGGAGAAACGCGTTTCTCCCCAGATTTTGTGTTCTTCATGTGCCTATAAAAGAAAAATAATGCACTATAAATCTTCAACAAAATAACACTTAGCCTCCGTTTTGGGGGAAAATATTTTTCGAAAAATATTTTCCCCATTTTCTAAATAAAATAATTTACGGATTTTTTCTAAGTAAAACGTTTTTCGAAAATTGGTAATACCCTCACATACACGCACACCTAACTTTTCATACACCCCCACGTTACCCACCCCACATCAACCACCCCTACCCCATCCCCATCATCACCCCCCACCCCCCCCCCACCCCCCGTCGAGTCAAAAAAGAAAAAATCATTTAAAATATTTTTAACAACTCCTCCCCCACTCCACTCACCACCCTGCCACCCAACCCACCCACCCCCTACCCCCACCCTCCAAGGGTAAAAAAAAATTAATCATTTTAAATTTATTTTTCTCCCCCAATCCACTCGCCACCCTCTGCCACCCACCTCCCCCCCCCCTCCCGTCAATTAAAAAAAAATTTATCATTTTAAATTTATTTTTAACAACTCCTCCCCCTCTTCACTCACCACCACACAAACCCCCTGGGTAAAAAATAAATTAATCATTGTATATTTATTTCTAACGACTCCCCACTCCACTCACCAGCACCACCCCCTCCCCCCCCCCTCCGGGGGTGGGGGTGGTGCTGGTGAGTGGAGTGGGGTGGGGTGGGGTGGGGAGTTGTTAAAATAAATTTAAAATGATTAATTTATTTTTACCTGATGGGGGGGGTGGTGGTAGTGGTGTGTAGGATGGGTAAATTTGTAGTCAACTCAATTGAACATTTTTCGAAAAATATTTTTCTTACCAAACAGTCGAAAATATGTTTATATCATTTTTCGGAAAATATTTTCATTTTTCAGAAAATATTTTGCAGAAAATCATTTTTCGAAAGATGTTTTACGATAAATAAACGGACTCTTATCTTACTACCCTCTTTCCTTCTTGAACATCATCCTAGCCTAAACCCTAGAATTGCATCATTGAGAGTTATATAACTGCAAAGACATTGCTCGTTTCAATTGCAATTGAAGAGTTTTTCAACAAAATCATTGTAAGCTCACCTAGTGTCATAATTTTTGTTTCTTTGAGCTTTGCAAAAAGAACCTTTAATTAATTAGTTATATAAGATGTGAAAAATTATGGAATTTTATTAACAATTCTTGTAACTACATGGAAGAAATATTTTAATGGTTTATTTGTTTTACTTGTCAATGACAATAAAGGGCACAAAATCTAGGGAGAAACGCGTTTCTCCATCATTTATGGAGAAACGGGTTTTTTACGTCGTTCCAATCCACCTTCGATCTCAACGCCCACACACTTTCTCATCGCAAACAACGACCCAATATGAACCCGGCCGGTGCACATCACATCTACTCCTGCAAAAATGATAAGCTGCGTTTCCATTTCCACCACTCTCTCTCACCGGCGTCGGGCACTTCCTCACAGCTGCCGACCTCCATTCATCACCGGCAACGCTATTAAGTTCTTACCAGTCGGAAAATCATGCGTTCGGAGTGCATAATCTCCGGCCAATTACCGCCAGTCATTCATCCCCAATTCCGTTCGATATTTCTCCACCTCCAATCGATCATGACTTCCTCGTAAGCTTCCTTCTACTCAAAAGTTCTATGTGCAAAGATATGTGTGTAAATTGGAAGCGTTGGGACAGCTATTGCATCTTATTGCTTCGTCAAAGCTTAAGAAATTAGGGCTTTTGGTTTTTTTGATTGTGATGAAGGGTCGGTCGAAATTACCGTACAAAATTAGAGAAAAAAAATCGTGATTCTGGTTGATTGAATGCTTCTGGATATCCTTTCTTAAGGATCTGGATATCCGTCCCAAGGCTTCTGGATATCCAGAACCTTACGAAAGTAATATCGAAATTTGGCTTTTGCCTTGGCCTTTGCCCCAATTTTTTTTTTCTGGATATCCTTTCCAAAGCATCTGGATATCCGTCCCAAGGCTTCTGGATATCCAGAACCTTATGAAAGGATATCCAGAACCTATGTAATTGATATCCAGAAATTTAGAATTGGCTTCTGGATATAAGTTTTAAGGCTTCTGGATATCCATATTCAATGTTCTGGATATCCAACCTTGTGAAAGTGATATCCAGATCAGAAATTTGGTCTTGGCCTTGGATTTGGTCTCAAATCTTTTTTCTGGATATCCGTCCCAAAGCTTCTGGATATCAATCCCAAAGCTTCTGGATATCCAGAAACCCGTTTCTCCATAACTGATGGAGAAACGCGTTTCTCAGCAGACCCACTCAATAAAGGGTGGGTGTAAGCAGGCCAGGCCTGTCCTGCTAGATTTGGGGCCCTGGGCCACTTTCTTAACCAGGACCATTCATTTAAGTATCAAATTTAAGTATCAATATGCATAAGCACCTCTTAGTAGTAGATTTAGAAGCAAAATCATGAACCAAAGTTGAATAATAACCTTTATCAACTATATCCTTCTCCGTTGATATCATAGCTAGATCATTAGTCGTTCTTGAGTTATCGTGTTTTGAAAATATTTTTTTTATGAATTTAGACATTCAATTTGGGTTGAGCGGATTCTTGGGTAATGAGTAAAAATTGACATGCCTAATAATTTTTTGTGAATTTAGACAATCAATTTGGGATGAAACAATACAACAAACAAACAATTAAAGTATTAAACAAACAATTTGGAATGAAGAAAGTAAAACAAACAAACAGCTAAACCAAACATAACAAGCAAATAAACAAAAAAAGATGATTCTTTTCTCTATTGGATCGCCTAATTGGAATGGTGTTGGAATAGCTGAGTTAATGTCGTGGCTGTGAATTCGTGTTTCTCACATTGGGCCTATCTATCAATATATAATAACAAGGTTTTGGTAAATGTTTTGCCTTTGAGAGGTATTTTAGTCATTTCATGCGGTGGCTAAATGGCAATTAACAAGGGAAAAATCAGACGTGGCAAAATGTGACCTCCTTTTTTTTTTTTTTTTTTTTTTAAACCAATTAGGACACGTGTTGGTTGATTGGGGAGGGGCATTTCGGCCATTTCAATGGCGCGTGCCGACAAGGGCACGTCACAGCAGTTTGTTTCTTTTTTTTTTTTTTTAAAAAAATTTCCACGTGGCACCCTTTGATTGGTGGATGGATTTCAAATTTAAAAAAAAACAACCTATTTCTTTCACCTCAATTATTTTATAGTAAATTAATTTTTTAAAAAAAAAAATTTACACCAAAATTCATAATTTTTTTTCTCTTTAAATAGAGACTTCTTTCATTTGATTTGGACACAGAAAAAAATCCTCTTTTTTAAATATAAATTTCTTAATTATCCTTTGTTAATTTTTCTTTCTAATTTTTAATATATTTTTAGTGAAAAGTAATTAAGTGTGAAATATTTTATTTAATTATAAATGATAATAATATTAATAATTTTACTATTCTTGAAAATAAAGAATATAAAATAAATAAAACTGGTGGGGTATATGATGATTAGTTGAATGGGGTAATATGGTTATTGGGTTTATTTTATTTCGATAGATCAAACAATTTATTTAATTTTTTTTTAAAAAAAACTTAGAAGCATAGTAAATAAACTATTTATAAATTTGTTGAATATCTATCTGTCTTAAAAATTTGTGTATTTATAACAGAGAATATCGGGAAAGATGGCCTTCATTTTTAAAATTTTGATTAAAGTGTAAGTCATTTCATATTGTGACATAACTAAAAATAGTTGAAGCAAATTTGTCGTGGCATGCCGTGATAGGGTGAAAATTTGGCGCGTGTCGTATTTGCGTCGACCGAGGCACATTTACGCAGAGATATTTTCCTTTTTTCTTTTTTGTTGGGACACTTGGCGGCGTTTCATTGGCTTCTTGAATTTCGATTTTTTTTCCCATTTCTTTGACCTCAATTGTTTTATAATAAATTAATTTTTTACACCAAAATTCATTATAATAAGTTAAATTGAAAATAAATATCATAATTATGTTCATAATGAGTTAATGTAAATCAATATGACATGATTTTTTAGATGTACGAGCATGAGCTAATGAAAATTTTTCATTTGAAAAATAATGATATTAGTTCTTATTAGATAACTGTACTATTCTGTTGGTATGACTAAATCTTTTTGTTTTTATTTCAAAAATTCTCTTTATCAAAACGAAATAAAATATCACATTTTTTTTTTACTAGATTTCTAATCTTCACTTTTTTTAACTGATTTCAATAACTTATTTCGTATATGATAAATATGTTCGTCTGTTTTATTTAATTTTTTTTAATGATAAAAACTACATAATTGTTTATAGAGAAATGCATAATCCTTACGATTTACTCCCTCCGTCCCACCAAAACTGATACTTATTTTCGTCTTTTCATATGGTGGGGAGAAAGCAATTAACAAGGCCAAATTGCGACGTGGCAGCGTGTTATTAGCCAAAAAAAATTTTCTTTTTTTTTTATTTCAAGTTGGACACGTGTTGCCTACCTGGGTAGGGGCATTTCAGTCTTTTACGTGGCGGGTGTCCACACGCGCCAGACAATGGGGCGTTAATCAAGCTTTTTACTTATTTTTTTTTTTTTTTGGGTTTTGACAAATGTCATTAACTGATTGGTTGGACGGATTTCGAAAAAAAAAATTATCCCATTTCTTTGAACTCAATTATTATATATTAAAATATTTTTTTTACTTTTTTTTTAACACCAAAATTTATAATTTTTTTTCTCTTTAAATAGAGACTTCTTTTATTTGATTTGGACAAAGAAGTAAAATCCTCTTTTTTTTTTGTGGGACACTTGGCGACCTCCTATTGGCTGGTTGGCTTTTGATTTTTTTTTTCTCACCCATTTCTTTGACCTAAATTATTTTATAATAAATTCATTTTAAAAAAAAAAAAAATTACACCAAAATTCATAAAAAATATTTCTCTTTAAATAGAGACTATTTTTATTTAATTTGGACACAGAAAAATTTCCTCTTTTTTAAATATAGATTTCGTAATTATTCTTTGTTAATTTTTGTTTTTAATTTTTTTATATCTTTTTAGTGGTAATTAATTAAGTATGAAGTATTTGTTTTAAATTATAAATTATAATAAAATAATAATTATTATTATTTCAGTAATAATAAAAATAAAAAAATATAAAATAAAATAGAAGTGGTGGAATATAGGATGATGAGTTGTAATGGTGTTGAATTTTTATAAACAAAACCATTGTGTATTTATAAAGTATACATGGTTATTTAGTATAATAATAATCTATATCTCTATACATATATGGAAGAGTGTGATGAATGTGGATTTTGGTTTCTATTTAATAAATGGGATGTGGTAATATGGTTAATGTGTTTATTTTAGTATGACTTTTTTAAAAAAATAATTACAGCATAGTAAATAAGTATTAATAAATTTGTCGAATTTTCTATTCGTTTAAAATAATTGTGTATTTATAAAGACAAATATCGGGAAAGATGGTCATGATTTTTAAAATTTTGATAGAAGTGTATGTCAATATTATAAGAAATAATGATAGTTTAAATTGATATTTTAAAATAGGGAGAGGAAGAAGTGGAATTTTTTCCCAAATAATCCCGTTTTACTTTTTTATTTACCAAAATGACTTACTGTTCAAACTATTGCCCAGAATGTCCTCTTTTGAAACTTCATTGCAAGTGTAGCGAGTTTGACTAGGAGTTGGTCAAACTCGCTACAGGTGTAGCGAGTATAGGGCAATTAATTAGGCCGTTGGGAAATTAATTACGGCATTTAATTAAACAAAACTCGCTACACGGTGTAGCGAGTTTTGACCAGATTTAAGTCAAACTCGCTACACCGTGTAGCGAGTTTAATATATTCCAAACCCCTACTTATTCCTCTCCGTCAGTCTCAACAAAACTTACCATTCTCTTCCTTTCTCAGTCCAGTTCTCCCTTTTATTTCTTTCTTTCTTTCTTAAGTCCATCTTTCATCTATCTCTCTCAAAATGGATTGAGAGAGATAGATGAAAGATGGACTGGACTGAGAAAGGAAGAGAATGGTAAGTTTTGTTGGGACTGACGGAGAGGAATAAGTAGGGGTTTGGAATATATTAAACTCGCTACACGGTGTAGCGAGTTTGACTTAAATCTGGTCAAAACTCGCTACACCGTGTAGCGAGTTTTGTTTAATTAAATGCCGTAATTTATTTCCCAACGGCCTAATTAATTGCCCTATACTCGCTACACGGTGTAGCGAGTTTTGACCAACCCTAGTCAAACTCGCTACACGGTGTAGCGAGTTTCAAAAAAGAGGACATTCTGGGCAATAGTTTGAACAGTAAGTCATTTTGGTAAATAAAAAAGTAAAACGGGATTATTTGGGAAAAAATTCGGAAGAAGTGGGTTGGGTTTGATGAGGAAGTGAAGGGTTTGGGGATTTTTTTTTTCATTTAACGAAATTGTTAGTATTTTTAGGATTTTTATTTTTCTTCTCAAAATTAAATAAGTTTGATTGAAAATAAATATCATAATTATGTTCATTATGAGTTTATGTAAATAAATATAGCATAATTTTTTATTAGATAACTTTACTCTCCTTTTGGTATGACCAAATCTTTTCTTTTAATTTCAAAAAAATTCTTTATCACAAAGAAATAAAATATAACTTTTTTTTTACTAGAATTTCGATCTTAACCTTTTTTTTCTGATTTCAATAACTTATTTCGTATGTGATAAATATGTTTGTCTGTTTTATTTTAATTTTTTAATGATATAACAATACAGATGGGATGGGATAATATGGTTATTGTGTGCATTTTAGTTCGATATATCAAACAATTTATTTAATTTTTTCAAAAAAAAAATCATTGACACATAGTAAATAAAGTAGTAATAAATTTTTCGATTTTTCTATTTGTCTTAAAAAATTGTGTTTTTATAAAGACGAATATCGGGAAAGATGGCCATCATTTTTAAAATTTGAATTGAAGGGTATGTCAATATTATAAGAAATAAAGATAGTAGAAATTGATATTTTAAAATAGGGAGAGAAAGAAGTGGGTTTGGTTTGATGAGGAAGTGGCGGGCTTGGGGAAATTTTTTTCATTTAAAGAAATTGTTAGTATTTTTATTTTTATTCTCAAAATTAAAATAGGGAGAGAAAGAAGTGGGTTGAATTTGATGAGAAAGTGTGTTGGATTGGAAGGGTATGTCAATATTATAAGAAATAAAAAATCACTTTTCGTGTGTTTTATTTAATTTCTTTACTGATAAAATACTACAAAATTATACATAGAGAAATGCATATTCCTTATGATGTTTGTTTTATTTCTATTTTATTGTTTTTTAATTTATATAATTTTTTCCTCTTATTTTTTTAATATATATGTACTTATTTCAGATTTTTTTTCTCCCCATTTCTTTGACCTCAATTATTTTATAATAAATTATATATATATATTTGGGAGTGTGATGAATGTGGGTTTTAGTTACTATTTAATAAGTGGGATGGGGTAATATGGTTATTGTGTTTATTTTAGCTCGATATATAAAATAATTTATTTAATTGTTTTTTAAAAAAATATTTGAAGCATATTACATAAATTATATAGGGTTATTTAATTATAGATTTTTGGCTGATAAGTGGCGCGTGCCATACACGCGCGTACAGAAGCGCGTCTACGTTGGTGAATTTTTTTTATTTAAATGGGACACTTGGTGTCCGTTCATTGGCCGATTAGATTTCAAGGTATTTGTATTATTGTATTCCTTTTATACTATGACTATTAATAAATTTCAAAGGTCATTATTTATTCATTGTTGGCCTTCTTTTAAATTGATACTATGTCATATGTCGTTTTTAATTATATTTCACATTAAAAAGTTCACAATCCCAATGATCCGAATATATTGATATGTAATGATGCTCTTCCTTCCTCTTTCGAAAGTTGCTCTGACAATGTTGTCTTTTAAAGTTGTGTTTCACAATGTATAAAAATGTTTTCCTCATTTACTCATTTTATTTAATTTTCGTCTTCTTAAGCATTAATAATTCCCCGTGCATCGCACGGATGTATCACTAGATTTATTTTAGTGTCATTCAATCTGATATTTGTATTGAGAATATAATTTTCGAATAATTGTTTTACAATGTATACAAACATCTCTATTTTTTTTGTATTTATTTCGATTTCGATAAGTTATTCGTTAGTAACTGTCCGTGCATCGCACGGGAGTCAAACTAGTATATATAATAACAAGATAGTGGTAAATAAAGGGGGTATTAGGGGCATTTTCGTCTTTTCATGCCATGGCAAAATGGCAAAAAAACTGACTAAAATGACACATGGCAAGCAGTGATTGGGGTTTAATTTTTTTTTTGGTAGTTTGGACACATGTCCTTCGTTTGGTTAAGGGCATTTCGGACATTTCACAAGCGCGTGTAGGACACGCGCCGACAACGGCGCGTGAAGAAGAAAGAAGCTGATTTTTTTTTGGTTTGGACACATGGCGTTGTCCTATTGGTTGGTTCGATTTAGATTTTTTATTTTCCACCAATTTCTTTTACCTAAATTATTTTATAATAAATTTATTTTTTTTTAATTTTTTTTACACCAAAATTCTTAAAAAAAATTTCTCTTCAAATAGAAACTAATTTCATTTGATTTGGACACAGAAAAAAAAATTTAATATTTTTATATAGTTAATTATCAAAAACGTGAGAGGAATGGGGAACTGGAGTTTTTAAATTCTACCTACATTAAATACATTTGTCATGCTATGTTCATGTACTTCTTTTTTTAGTATTTAACTTGACAATTTTTTTAATTTTTTTTTGTCTCATAATAAATTACTCTTTTTTAAAAATTTTGTTTACATCAAAATTCTTAATTTTTTTTCTCTTCAAATAGAGACTATTTTCATTTGATTTGAACACAGAAAAAAAAAATTAATATAAATTTCTTAATTATCCTTTGTTAATTTTTTTTCTCAATATATATTTAGTAAAAATTAATTAAGTGTGAATTATTTATTTTTAATTATAAATGATATTAATAATAATAATAATTTTTCAATATATTTTTAGTGAAAATTACGTTTCCTATCTTCATTGTCAGAAATATATTAAACAAATGTCAATATTACATTTATTGTAAGAGGATATCATTGTTTACGTTTTTAAAATTTAACTTTATAGGTATAAACAATTTTGATATATTTAAGATTATTTCGTTTTTATAGTGGAAAGTAGGTATTTGTTGAATTATTTTTTTGGACATTTATTTGAGAAATGAGAAAATTAGTATAATAAAATTTTAGTCCAAAATTAGATTAGTTTCTTGGTTTAATTTTTTCATTAATTTAAAACTCATATTAGAAGTGAATATAATATATTTTTAGAAATAAACATTAAATAATCACAAAATCTGGGGAGAAACGCGTTTCTCCGTCGCTTATGGAGAAACGGGGCTTGTTATGTCGTGCGACATACCTAGCCACAAAAACTGGATATCACTTCATCAGCTTCTGGATATCCAGAAGCTTTGGAAAGGATATCCAGAAGCTTTGAAAATGATAGCCAGAAGCATTGAAAAGGATATCCAGAAACCGAATATTTTTTCTGGATATCCTTTACAAAGCTTCTGGATATCCATTTCAAAGCTTCTGGATATCCAGAAGCTTTGTAAAGGATATCCAGAAAAAATACTTGGTTTCTGGATATCCTTTACAAAGCTTCTGGCTATCCATTTCAAAGCTTCTGGATATCCAGAAGCTTTGTAAAGGATATCCAGAAACTGGCTACTTACGTCGCGCGACATAATAAGCCCCGTTTCTCCATACGCGATGGAGAAACGCGTTTCTCCCCAGACGCACTCTTAAATAATTAGTTATAAATCGCTATCTCTCTCTATATATAAAAAGACTTGCATTAATTTTAAAATAAACGAGGGCACATTTGTAGTTACTCGATTAGGATTGAAAATCTATGAAGGGCAAAAAGATTACTGAAAATGAGTAGCTTATTTAAGAAGCTTTGTACATCATGTTAAACATACACATGTGCACACAAACTAAAACACATTAGAACAAAATATCAAGTAACTAAATGAGTTATAATCTCAATTTTTATAAAATGAAATAAATTACTTTTATTAACAATTACTCAAATAAAGTGAATAGTAAATGATTTATTTTGTTTCTTATTTTTTTATTTGTTAAAATTATGAGATCCGTAAATTACACGACCTAAAGAGGCGCCTGCATGCATTAAGGTTTTTTTTTTAACATTGGACACGTGTCGTTTGTCTGTGGAAGTGCAATTTCGACATTTCTCTGGCGCGTGTACTTCACGCGCCGACAACGGTGCGTTTCTGCAGGATTTTTTATATTTTTTTTAAAGAATTTTGACATGTGTCGCCCTTTGATTGGCTGGGTGAATTTTCGATTTTTTTACATCCGATTTCTTTACCCTCAATTATTTTACAATAAATTAAATTTTTTAAAACTTTTTTTTTCACCAAAATTCATAATTTTTTTTTCTCTTTAAATAGAGACTTTTTTCATTTGATTTGGATAGAGAAAAAAAACCCTCTTTTTTAAATATAAATTTCTTAATGATCCTTTGTTAATTTTCATTTTTTTTCCAATGTCCTTTTAGTAAAAATTAAATAAGTGTGAAGTATTTATTTTTAATTATAAATGATAATAATAATAATAATAATTTTACTAATCATAAAAATAAAGAATACTCCCTCCGTCTCGGCCGACTTAGGATTTTTTGAAATGGCACGGGGTTTAAGGAAAAGGTAAATGTTGTGAGTGTAATTTAAAAATAGGAAAGAGAATGAGTGGAGGGAATAGTAAATTATAATGGTGTTGTGAGTATTAAAATAATGTAGGAGAGAGAATGAGTGGAGAGAATAGTGATTTAAGGTTTCCATTTTGGGCCGTCCTAAGTCGGGTGGGACGCCCAAAATGGCAAAAAGTCCTAAGTCGACCGGGACGGAGGGAGTATAAAATAAAATAAAAGTGGTGGGGTATAGAATGATGAGTTGGAATGGTGTTGAATTTTTATAAACAAAAACAATTGTGTATTTATAAAGTATACTCCCTCCGTCCCGGTACAAATAAGACAGTTACTGTTTACGCGTAAATTAAGGAAAAAAATAATGAAGAAAATGTTGTGAGTATGAAAAGTGAGGCTGGAGAGAGAAAGTGGGTAGGAAATAGTGATTTGATTGGTGTTGTGAGTATAAAAGTAAAGTAGGAGAGATAATTAGTGGGTGGAATAGTAAAGATTCTTTGCCATTTCAGGAAGTGTGTGATTTGTAGCGGGACGCCCAATGAAAAAAGTGTGTGATTTGTAGCGGGAGGAGGGAGTATATGGTTATTTAATATATATATATATACTCCCTCCGTCCCGCTAATATTCGCACTAACACTGTTTGCGCGGGAATTAAGGAATATGATATTTTAATAAAATGTTGTGAGTGTAAAAGTAAAGTAGGAGAGATAATGAGTGGAGGGTGTAATAAATTATAATGGTGTTGTGAGTATTAAAATAATGTAGGAGAGAGAATGAGTGGGGTTGGGTGAATATTTTATTAATATAAAGTTTCCTTTTTGGGAGTGTGCGGATATTAGCGGGACGCCCAAAAAGGAAAGTGTGCGGATATTAGCGGGACGGAGGGAGTATATATATATATGGGGAATTGTAATGAATGTGGATTTTGGTTTCTATTTAATAAGTGAGATGGGGTAATATGGTTATTGTGTTTATTTTAGTTCGATATATCAAACAATTTATTTAATTTTTTTTAAAAAAAAATTTGAAGCATAGTAAATAAAGTATTAATAAATTTGTCGATTTTTCTATTCGTCTCAAAATATTGTGTATTTATAAAGACCAATATTGGGAAAGATGGCCATCATTTTTAAAATTTTGATTGAAGTGTATATACAGATAATTTTGGGCGAAACCTGTTTCTCCATAAGTTATAAAAAATTCTGTTTTTAAATATATCGACTTGGTGTTTTAAAGCCTAAAATCACTGTTTTAAGGCTTAAACTCACTATTTTATTTTTTAGCTTAAACTCACTGTTTTAATGCCTAAACTCACTATTTTATTTTCTGGGTATTTTAAGTCCTAAACTCAATGTTTTAAGATCTAAACTCGATATTTTTAAAAATGAAAGTGAGTTTTTTATAACTTATAGAGAAACAGGTTTCCCCTAAAACTTACTCATGTCAATATTATAAGAAATAAAGATAGTATAAATTTGTATTTTAAAAGAGGGAGATAAAAAAGTGGGTTGGGTTTGATGAGGAAGTAGGGGGTTTGGGCAAATTTCTTTTCATTTAACGAAATTGTTAGTATTTTTAGGATTTTTATTTTTCTTCTAAAAATTAAATAAGTTACACTGAAAATAAATATCATAATTATGTTCATAATTTTTTAGATATACGAGCATGAGTTAATGGAAAGTTACCATTTGAAAAAGAATGAAATTAATTTTTATTAGATAACTGTACTATTCTTTTGATATGAACAAATCTTTTGTTTTTTTTTTTTTTAAATTTCTTTATCAAAAAGAAATAAAATATCACCTTTTTTAACTAGATTTCCAATTTTCACTTTTTTTTTTTTTTTACTAATTTAAATAACTTATTTTTTATGTGATAAACATGGATCGCCTAATTGGAATGGTGTTGGAATAGCTGAGTTAATGTCGTGGCTGTGAATTCGTGTTTCTCACATTGGGCCTATTTGGATTAATGGTGTAAGGATAGAGTTGTAGATAAAAATACAATTAGGAAAACCAATTGCAAATTGGATTTGGATTGTAGGCCTTATCATATTAGGCTGCAAATTAGTTATACAATTTGAATTTTTGGCCTCATCAAACTTTCAATTTGAGGTTAAAAGTGGGCTACAATATACAATGTAGAGAAATTTTCAGGGCCCCAAAAAACTATTAGTAAACCCCAAATGAAAAAATTGCAAAAATGTCATTGAGGTTAATTACTTTTTTATCCCTTTGTTCATCTTCTCCCATTCACTCCATTCACCACTCTCCCCCCAACCCCCATTTCCAGCCCCTTACTTTCTCTCTCTATAAAAAAAAAAAACTCTCATTCTCAAAATTTTAACATTTTTTTTAAATAAAAAAAAACGGAAATTATCAAAGTCGGCCATCACCTGCCGACTTTGGGCTTAAAATTCGGTCATACCCGGACGACTTTAGGCTTAAAAGTCGGCCACTACCGGCCGATTCTGGGAAAAAAGTCAACCACACCCGACCGACTTTTTGTAATTTTTTCCACCATACCCGGATGACTTTTTAATAAAAAGTCATCCACCACTGGCCGACCCCTTGTTTTTTTCATAAAATTCACCTAATTTTTTTGAAATTATACTACAAAAATCATTTGCATGAGCTAAATAAGTCATATAATTTTTTTTGAAATTATACTCCAAAAATTATTTGCTCATTTTAATCTTGTCTTGAATATATACTCCCTCCGTCCCAGTCCACTTAGGATTTTTTGAAATGGCACGGGGATTAAGAAAAAGGTAAATGTTGTGAGTG
The DNA here is from genome assembly GCA_022495995.1 of Adenophora triphylla var. japonica. Taxonomy (NCBI): domain Eukaryota; kingdom Viridiplantae; phylum Streptophyta; class Magnoliopsida; order Asterales; family Campanulaceae; genus Adenophora; species Adenophora triphylla. Next base: position 142,615 of record JAFEMH010003359.1, read on the forward strand.
TAATTTAAAAATAGGAGAGAGAATGAGTGGAGGGAATAGTAAATTATAATGGTGTTGTGAGTATTAAAATAATGTAGGAGAGAGAATGAGTGGAGAGAATAGTGATTTAAGGTTTCCATTTTGGGCCGTCCTAAGTCGGGTGGGACGCCCAAAATGGCAAAAAGTCCTAAGTCGGACGGGACGGAGGGAGTATATTTTTTAAAAAAAATTATGTATATAAATTTTAGATTATAATTTCAATAAAAATTATAATTTCTTTTAGGTATACTCCCTCCGATTCGCTAAGGTTGTAACATGAGGGTTGAAGCACGTAAATTAAGAAAGGGGAATAATGAGTGGTTGTGAGGAAGAGAGAGAATGAGTGGAGAATAATGAGTGGTTGTGAGGAAGAGAGAGAATGAGTGGAGAATAATGAGTGGTTGTGAGGAAGAGAGAGAATGAGTGGAGAATTATAAAAATAATAAAAAGTTTCCTTTTTTGGTAATGTTGCAACTTAAGTGAAATGCCGAAAATGGCAAAATGTTGCAACTTAAGCGAAACAGAGGGAGTATGACTTATTTAGCTCATACAAATGATTTTTGAAATATAATTTCAAAAAAATTAGGTGAATTTTATGAAAAACAAGGGATCGGCCAATGGTGGATGACTTTTTTCCCATAATCGGCCGGTGGTGGCCGACTTTTTTCCCAGAATCGGCCGGGTGTGGCCGACTTTTAAGCCCAAAGTCGGCAGGTGGTGGCCGACTTTTTCCGTCGGAGTCGGCGGGTAGCGGCCGACCCCTATTTTTTCATAGATGACATGGTTGGGTGATTTTTTGAGGGAATAAACTAACCCACCCCCTCTCCCTCCGGCCGGCAACCTCACCCAAACCAATTTATTCCTCAAAAATATCCAAACTCATTGGCCTTTTGTAAAAACTAACCCACCCCCTCAAACCAGTCGTCACCCAAACCATTTAGGGAAATGGTTTCCCTAAACTGTTTCAGACCCAAACCATTGAGGGAATCGCCTTCTCTCTCTCTCTCTCTCTCTCTCTCTCTCTCTCTCTCTCTCTCTCTCTCTCTTTCTCTCTCTCTAGGCTGTAAATGAAATGGGTGTGGGTGAGTGGGTGATTGGAAGGGTATAAAGGGAAAGTAAAGGGATGTGTGTAATTTATTTGGGGTGATATTAGTAATGGGGTATACTCATAGTTTTTTGGGATTTAAATAGTAACTCTCCATTTTTTTTGGGGTTGGGGGGAGAGCTAGTCGGCTGACTTACTTGACTAAGAGTGTGGGCCGGCCCTGTGTGTAAGTTAAGAGGGGCCTTTCAATTGGGTTATGAATGACTTAACAATCCTAAATCTTGAGAAGGATCCGCATACAACGGTACAACCCAACATGCCTAAACTAAGATGAAACATTGTAAAAAGCACTACAATTAAAATGGCTTTTAACGGCACTTTAAAAAGTGCCAGAAACAAAAACAAAAGTGCCGGAAAATCTATGTACGACAATAGTACCAGAAAAGCTATGTACCACGCATATTCCTGCACTTTTGTCGGTGCCAAAAAAAATAGTGTCGATAATATACTCTGGTACATTTAAAGTGCCGCAAATTTTTTAGTACTTTTAGTTTTAGAAGTGCTGCAAAATTTCCCGGCACTTTTCTAATACTCTCTCCGTCCCATTAATAACTTAACTTTTTACTCAAAATTTCCCGGCACTTCTAAGTGACTATTTTAAATCAAAATATAAAAGTACTTACTTGCATTTGAACGCACAACCATATGCAAATGAAGCATGTCTTCTACTATTAGACAAATTCATTATTAGATACAAATATCCACTCACAAATATGTATTATAACACCAAAGCTTATATTATTGCAATCATATAAATCTAATATAATAAAAAAAAAGTACAACAGGTTACATGAAAAATATGAATAAACTTCAAAATTAAATAAGAATTTCAAAATAAATTTCTTATCTTTAGCGGCATTTTAAGAAGTGCTGAAAATTAGTGGCACTTACTAAAAAGTGTCGAAAAATAGTGGCACTTATTAAAATTGCCGGAAATCACGCGACATTTAGTTTAAAAGTTCTTAAAATCAACAGGACTTATTCGAAAGTGTTAGAATTTTAGAGACACATTAAAATATGTCGAAAATCTAGCAATACCTTTAAAAAGTGCCAAAAATCAAACCATTAGAGATAATGAATTCTAACGAGATATATAGATCCTATTTTTCATTGTCATGAGTGTAAATTTTGATGATGATATAAAATTGTTGTTACCGAACAAAATAGAGAACACCAATTACAGATACCTAAAAAAGAAAGAAAAGGAAAAAAGAAAGAAAAGGAGGAATAACTCTGGGAAGGTCTATATGGACAAAACGACCATATTTAATTAGTTGAACTCCCTTCTTCAGAGAAATATATGTCTGCAAAAGGTAGATGAAATGATAAAAAAGAGCCTACTCAAGCTATGCTACAGCCTCGTATAGCAATGCAAAAAACGAGTTGTTGAAACAGTACAAGCTAACCGATCCTTTCACATGATTTACATGAAAACCTAACAAGTAATGGACTAAAGTAGTTGTTTGAGGTTCAAAACTCTAGCCACCAAAAGGTTTATATGGACAATGTTATTATGCTTCCAAATTACAATCTAACCATAAGCAATAAGAAAACGGTATCACGCCGTATCATCCTAACATTAAGCAGTTTAAGGCTTCCTCTCAACAAAAAGCAGAAACGTGTCCCATAATCAAATGTTTCAACAACAAGTATCTAGAGAACTTTCCACCGAGATGATCATACAAAACAAGACATAACAAAGTAAACCTAATCAATACCACCAACATTCTCCACCATCTAATAAGGCTCATTCTCACTCCTGTCCAACATAAACAAGAACAGTTGCCAAGCTGGAAACTGGAATCTATGTAAATAAAGAGCCAACTGTAGACGTGAGTGTTAAAGCCTATAGGTCATCTGAAAAACAAGGTTGTCACTACATATGAATTTCCACAATTCTCTCATATATTCCATTAATGAATTAAAAATCCAAAATTAAGCAACAAATGTTGAGTAAATTCAAGCATTAATATAAAATAGACAGATAATCAATAAAAATCTTAATTTCTCTATGTAAACTACAAACACATAAAATAAATCAAAATATACACAAGTAGAGCGCTAAAACAATTGGGGCAAACCTGCTCGAATACAATTGCTAGAAATCGACAGAAATTCGATTCAAAGCCCAAAGTTTAACTTTGTTAGGGATTTAGAATTTTTGGGGTTTGAGATTAGAAGCAGAGGGAGAAATGATGAAGGGAGAAAAAGTGATACCTCAATTTCATTGCCGGTGACAGTCGTGGTGAGCGGTGGCGTTGGCGTCATCTCCGAACTGCAAACTCACGTTCGTGAATTGAGGCTGAACTACACTCAGGGTGTGCTCCCGAGTTTTTAACGGAGAGAAAAGAAAGGAAAAGAGAATGAAAGGAAAGAAAAGGAAAGGAAAGGAAAGGAAAGGAAAAGGGAAGAGAGGGGAGGAAAGGAAATTAATTTATTTTCTTGGTGCTCTCGAGTTGGGGGATGGAAAGAAAAAAATATAAAATTACATTTGTGTCCTTAATGAAATAAAATAAGAGATTATATTTGAGGGATAAAATAGAAAGATCAAACAAATTTCATTAACAACATTTCTTTCCTCCCATTTCCTCCCACATTTGGGAGGATTGAGTAGGACTAGGAGGAAAATGAGACCATTATTTCCTTCCCTTTCCTTCCCATTCCCTCCTCTATAAAACTTGGGAGCACCATTAGGGAGGAAATCATTGTACATTTCCTCCCTTTTCCTTCCCTTTCCCTCCATTTTTTGACTCGGAGCAGACCCTCAATGGAGCGAGGGTGGTGATGTGATATCCCCATCTCACATTGAAAATATGTGGGAATTTAGTGAGATATATAGAAGGCCCATACACTACTACTAAGCATCAAATCATCCATTGGACTTTTGGAGGCCTGTGATGGGCTGTGGTTGACCCAATTGAGGAGGTGTTTAGTGGGTCAGTGTGTGGTGCCTACGTAGCGGTCGGGCTTCGCGCTCGGGTCGTTACAAATGGTATCGGAGCAGAACCCCGGCCTTAAGGCTTGCGAGCTAGCCCGGGGGTACGATCTAGGTATTGATTGACCTTACCAGGGACGGCAAGGGTTTGAGTGGGGGAGATTGTGATATCCCCATCCCACACCGAAAATACGTGGGAATTTAGTGTGATATATAGAAGGCCCATACACTACTACTAAGAATCAAATCATCCATTGGACTTTTTGAGGCCTGTGATGGGCTGTAGTTGACCTAATTGAGGAGGTGTTTAGTGGGTCAGTGTGTGGTGCCTACGTAGCGGTCGTGCTTCGGGCTCGGGTCGTTACAAGTGATGTGTAATTTTGTTTGTGATGGTGTGTTTTAAACCTCTTCCAAGTTGTTTATATATGTGGTTTATAAGTTAATTTTGAGGGGGGGGGGGGATTTGCAATTTTTTCAGGTGGGTCAAGGCAGAAATTTGTTATAGATTCAAGGGTGAAAGTGGGGAAAAGGGGATATTTGAGGGGGTCAGCTGACCCCTCCCCCTCTAATGTAGGTCCGCCCTTGCTAGCGGCATACTCCCTCCGTCCCATTAGTATTAGCACAAACACTGTTTGCGCGGGAATTAAGGAATATGATATTTTAATAAAATGTTGTGAGTGTAAAAGAATGAGTGGAGAGAGAATGAGTGGAGGGTGTAATAAATTATAATGGTGTTGTGAGTATTAAAATAATGTAGGAGAGAGAATGAGTGGGGTTGGGTGAATATTTTATTAATATAAAGTTTCCTTTTTGGGAGTGTGCGGATATTAGCGGGACGCCCAAAAAGAAAAGTGTGCTAATATTAGCGGGACGGAGGGAGTATATTGTAAAGTGTTGGTAATTAACGACATTTATTTTTCAAAAGTCTCGCAAACTTATGACATTTACAGAAGTGCTAGTAAATAAGTGCTGCAAAAGACCATTTTGTTTTAGAGATTGTAGCTCTTTTAAAACTGTTGTATCCGTTAAAAAAAAAAAAAAAAAAAAAAAAAAACTTACCATGATATGCTAACAATATTTGGAACTAACTTTTTTCGCTAGGAAGTCACAATTACGACCTAAGTAGACACATATGGTGGACGAAGAAAATTTAAAACCCCTTTATGCATAGTCCAAATCTGAAAAGTCAATTGATATTAGCTACTCTAAAAGTTGAAAACATTCTTGAAAGTGTGTTAATGACTCTTTAGCTCAAGAAATTAATAAGTTGAAACTGCTAAATGAGCTTGGGGTCTTATCGCTTGTGCATGAATGGCAAAACTTAAGTTGGAGCGGAATCATTACGGCTCTTAGCGCTTGTGCAAGAAAGGTAAAACTTAAGTGAGACGATGTCAAGGATTTTCTTGTGGGTGAAGTGAATTGTAAGAAGAAATTGGGCATTACTTTAAGGGCGACTTTTTTTTTTTTTTTACACTACTCTCACACACACACACACACACACACACACACACACACATACACATGCATGCGTACGCGAAGCGCGCAGAGCGATAAATCCTAGAAGAATTAATAGGATATTATGGGAGAACATAAGCTGTGGTAAGTCAAAGGCTATGGGAAAAGGTAAGTCCTATGGGAATAAGGAATTTGTGAAGTGATATAAGTGTGGTGAGATAGTGCATTAAAAGAGGGATTATCCTTTGAAGGAGGGAAAGTATGTGAATGTGGCAACCAATAATATCAAGGATGCACTATTTTTCGAGTGTTAGCACTGCACTGCATTCGTTGGTGCAAGATTCTAGAGAATTGTTCCATTTAAATCGTAGCGCACATGCAATGTAGAATAAATTTTGGGGACTTTGGCAAGGTCTATCTAACAAATGGCATACCGTTGCAAATCAAAGGGAAGGGAATTATCGTAATAAAGGCACCAAAAGGGTCGATTTTGCAGCTTCATGAGGTTAAACACAATTCGGGTTTGAAAAAGAACATTTTATTAGTTGGGCAGATGAAGAAGGTTATGTAGTTTTGGCTGCATTAACAAGGAGATTAAAAAGGGAACTACAATGGTTGCATGGGGTAATAAGGACGGTACATTGTATATATTGTATCTGGATAGAGCTAGATGATAGTAATGTAAGCTTGAGATTTTGAACGGAATGAGATAAGAACCAATGGAGTGGGGGATAGCAACATCAAAGGAGAGGATTTGTGGGATTCAAGGGGCTCATTGTTATTTTGTGCCTCAACAAAATTGAAGACATATAAAACACCATGAAAGCAATTGCAATTGGAGAGGAGGAAGAAGAATATGAATGATTTGAGGAAGAAGATGAAAGGTTGATGAAGAAAGGGATACTAATGTATTTTTAATAATGGTATTTTTGTAATGAGGGGAAAGGGGGTGAACTCAATATAATGGGGGGATTGTAAGCATCCTTCTTGGATTGAGTAAGTATAACTAATTGTATCAATTACTTTATGCATTAGACTAACAAGCCAAAATATTCCCCCTGGAAATGTTATGGTTCCTAGAAATTAGATAGCAACTCATCTAATGCGTATATTTAAGATTTCTGACATAGAAGGAGAAGATCTCTTTGAGGGACTGGACTGGTGGTAGCTAAAGCTTTCCCCAATGGTTTATCCAGAGCCACGCACATTAAGAAACACATGGCAGTTGATTTGCTCTATTGATTATGAAGGTCTATATAGGGATTTATTTAGATTTAATTTTAATTAATATTTACTTTCAGTTTTTTTACTTAGATAAGGAATAATTTTATGTTTAGAAGTAGATTTTCGGTAAATTTTGATATATTATTGTTTTATTAGGTTATTATATGGATTAGGAGTATTTTCAGACATGTTTGACATGTTTACAAGTAGTATAAGTCCTAACAAAATAGAGTTATATGTTATTCCAAAAATTAGTTTTAAATAATTTAATTTGGATATTGAGCATGTCTATTTATTTTCTAAAAGTGTTTTAGTTACTTTTGAATGTCAGTCTTCGGTAATCGTGTACTATTCAACAAATATTAAAAATATTTCACCGTTAATCGTGCACGACTTAATAGTATTTATGATAGAGAAAAACTTAGGGATAAATATATAGAAAACATAATTTGTAAATAAAACATTGTATTTGTTATTGACATAAAGGTCTCCTATTTATACAAAGTATATGAAGTTGTAATTGGTAACAATACCAATACTGAATATTAAGATTGTCTTACAATGAAAATAGGAAACTAATGAGAATAGGAAACTAAATCAAGTCAGGAAACTAAATCAAGTCACGGCTTGTGGAGGAGTCACGGCTGTGGAGGAGTCACGGCTTGTGGAGGAGATTTAGGAATATCTCTATCATGCCCCCGCAAGATGGACGGTCGAGTAGAAAGGCCATTCTTGGAGACAATATCTTGAAACCTAGCACGCAGAACCGGCTTGGTAAGAGCATCTGCCAATTGATCACCACCTGAAACTTTAACAACATGTAATTGTCAAGCTTGAACTTCTTCACGAACAAAGTGATAATCAAGAGCCAAGTGTTTCATACGGGAGTGAAACTTAGGATTAGCAGCCACATAAGTTGCACCCATATTGTCACAACAAATAAGTGGAACACTAGGAAGAGAAACTCGAAGTTCCTGAAGAAGATTCTTAACCCATAAAACCTCAGTTGTAGTTGCAGCAATGGCCCGATATTCAGCCTCAGTAGATGATCTAGCCAACGTACGTTGCTTACGAGAACTCCATGAAATTAAATTAGAACCAAGATAAACAAGATATCCAGAAGTAGAAACATAATCACCCTTATCACCCGCCCAATCTGCATCAGTAAATGCATGCAGAACAGAAGGAGAATGGCGACGAAGCAGGAGCCCATGCGTGCTAGTTCCAACAAGATACCGAAGTACTCGCTTAAGTGCTGCTCAATGAATATCAGTAGGATTTTGCATAACTGTGAAAGCTTATTAACAGCAAAAGACAAGTCGAAGCGAGTAAGAGATAAATATTGTAAAGTACCAACAATAGCTCTATATTCTGTGGGATTGGACAAGGGTGTTCCTAAAGTGGCTGTGAGATTAGGGTCTGGAACCATTGGTGTTGGAACCGGTTTAGCATCATCCATCTTTGTTCGAAGCAATAAATCATGAATATATTTGTGTTGACTCAAAAATAAACCATGTTGATGTGGAAGTACCTCAACTCCCAAAAAATAAGACAGAGAACCAAGGTCTTTGAGAGAAAAACGTGATGAAAAATTCGAGATAAATGTAGAAAGAAGATTTTCATGTGAACTAGTAACAATGATATCATCCACATAAACGAGCAAATAAATCACCCCTTGATGCGAATGAAGAGTGAATAAGGATGCATCGGAGACAGCATTGACAAAACCCAAGGACAGAAGATAACTTTTCAATTCATTGTACCAAGCCCTTGGAGCCTGTTTAAGACCATAAAGAGCCTGACGAAGCTTACACACATAAGATGGATGAGTAGAACTTACAAACCCAGGAGGTTGAACCATGTAAACATCATCATAAAGTGTACCCTGTAGAAAGGCATTATTAATGTCAATTTGTCTGATAGGCCAACCATTAGTCACGGCAAGAGAGAGGATAGTACGAATAGTCGTGGGTTTAACCACGGGACTAAAAGTCTCTGAGTAGTCAAGACCCGCACGTTGATGAAAACCCTTTGCAACCAACCGAGCCTTATATCTATCAACAGACCCATCCGAATTGTATTTAGTCCTGAAAATCCATTTACATCCAATGGGTTTCTGAGAGGGAGAAGGGGGTACAAGATCCCATGTGTTGTTCTGAATCAAAGCATCAAACTCAGCTTGCATAGCCTCCCTCCAAACAGGTAATTTCAAGGCTTGAGTGTAGGTAGTGGGTTCAACAGAAGTATTGGGAAGAGAGAGGTGTAGGTTCAATTTATTAACAGGCTTCCGGATGTTGTTTTGTAGGTGGGTAGTGGGTCTGTTGGTTGAAGGAGGAGGAGGTGGGGGTGGAGGCGGGACAGGGGAGTTAGAACGTAAGCTGGAGGTTGGTGGGCTAGAGTTGGAGACAGAAGAAGACGGAGTAGGAGAGGATTCAGGGAGCTCAGGTGATGGCTGAAGGGAGGCAGACTGAAGCGGAGGAGTAGTAGGATTAGTAGGATTAGCAGAAGATGGTGAGGCGACAGTGGGTAGTATAGTAATGGGGGACATGCACCATTCATCAACAAAACAAGAGGAAGGGGGAGTGGCACCAAGATCTGAAAATGGGAAATTATGTTCCACAAATTTGACATGTCAGGACACAAAGATTTTGAGAGTGGAGGGATCTAAATAATAATAAGCACTTTGAGTAGAAGAATACCCTACAAATACACACGGAGATGATTTAGGGTCAAGTTTGTTTGATGTATATGGTCGTAGCCAAGGATAGCATAAACACCCGAAGCTACGAAGTTTGAGATAATTTGGATGGTGACCAAAAAGACGAAAGAATGGAGACTCAAGATCTAAGGTGGTAGTGGGCATGCGATTAATGAGATAACACGCAGTAACAAAAGCAAGAGGCCAAAATTTTTGTGGCATACAAGAGTGAGTGAGAAGAGAGAGACCGGTTTCAACAATGTGACGGTGTCGTCTTTCAGAGTAACCATTATGCTCCGGAGTGTGGGGAGGTGAAGTAAGATGAGTTATACCAAGAGATGTGAGAAGAGGCCGAAGACCAATGTACTCACCCCCATTATCACTAAAAATAGTAAGAAGAGGCCTTTGGAAAAATTTCTCAACAAGAGCTTTGAAATTGGAAAAGACTTTTATGCCATCATTCTTATGTTTGAGAGGATAAAGCCACGTGTATTTTGAGAAGTGATCAACAAAAATAATGTAGTACTTAAAATCATCATAAGATAGAAGAGGAGACGTCCAAACGTCACTATAAACAATATCAAGAGGACCAAGAGAAGAAATAGAATTATCATGGAAAGGCAATTTATGACTTTTATTGCAATCACATGAATTACAATTAAAATTGTTTGATCTAGGAATATCTAATTGAAAAGAAGTACTTAAATGACATAAAATATTGTAAGACGGATGGGCTAATCTATGATGCCGGTTGACAGTAGAAGACTTGGAAGTGACATGAACAGCAGGAGATGGAGGATGCCATTCAAAAATGCCCGACTCAGAATTTCCTTGGATAAGAATTGTTCCCGATCGAAGATCCTTCACAAAAAAAGAATTAAGTGAGAAGGTGATAGAAACATTATTATCTAGACAAAATTTAGACATAGATATAATGTTACGAGAGACAGTTGGAACATGAAGAACTTGATGAAGATTTAAGGAGATAGAGGAAGTAAAGAAAGAGGTGGAACCAATATGAGAGATTGGAAGACCCGAGCCATCCCCAATTAAAAGTTCCTCGATGCCATCATAGGGTGTGTGCAGAGAGAGATTATTGAGATCATTGGTGACATGGTGGGTGGCCCCACTGTCGAAGAGCCATCCGGTGGAAGGAGGAGTGTTGGTTGTGGCAGAATAGGCACGGGGAGATGGTGGGACAGGGCCACGGTTTTGAGGTCTGGAGGAGGAGCCACGGTTTTGTTGGGTTGAGTTTTGTTGGTTGGAAGTATTGGTTGAGGGAAAGGTAGCATTGGGGTATGCTTGGCGGAATAAAGGACAATGGGAGAGAAAGTGCCCATCTGTGCGACACCATTGGCATCTTCCTCTGTATGGACGAAGGGTTTGGGTAGGCTGGGTAGTTTGGTTATGGGTGTTAGATGGTTGGGTGTAGGGTTTGGGTGGGTTGGATGGGTTGGAGGGACGGCCTTGATTTCGGACAGCATTTGATATGGAGGCAGGAAACGAGGGGGTGGCTGAAGAACGATGTTTGAGGGAATTTTCTTTTTTCAACAATTTCTCATGTAGCTCATCAAACGAAATAGGGGTATCACGACTATGAACAGCGCTTATGACGCTTTCATAATCGGAATCATTAAGTTGTTCAAGAATTTTGTCTACAAGATCTTCTGGATCTATGGGTCGACCAAGAGAAGCAAGTTGGGCAGAGCAAGACTTAAAATCTTGCATGTAATCAGAGATGGTTCGAGATCCCTTGGTTATACTACGTAGGCGATCTTTGATTTGTTTTATGTGGCCTTTTGATGGATTTGCATATGTCTTGGCAAGAGTTTGCCAAGCATCATGAGTGGTTTTGCATTGAGAGATTAGGGAGACAAGGTTGGTTGATAAAGTTCCGGCAAGAGCACCAAGAATTAACTTGTCTTGGCGGAACCATGTGGAGTAGGCGGGGTTTTGTTTGGTGACAGATTTTGTGGCAGCGGCTGGGGTGGTGGTTGGGGTGGTTTCGGTGGTTGTGATGGAGGTTGTGGTTGTGGTGATTTCTTGAGGTGGAGCGGCTAAGGACCCATCAACATATTGAAATAGATCCAGGCCAAGAAAAGTTGCTTCAAGCAGAGTTTTCCAGGCAATATAATTGACTGGAGTTAGTTTGATGATATGAGAAAGTGAAACAAAAATAAGAGGCTTCTCCAGCTCAGCGGAATTTGGGAGTAAGGTGTTTTCGGCCATGGTAGTTGATAGGGAAGGATCGTCAATTGCTCTGATACCATATAGAGAACATAATTTGTAAATAAAACATTATATTTGTTATTAACATAAAGGTCTCCTATTTATACAAAGTATATGAAGTTGTAATTGGTAACAATACCAATACTGAATATAAAGATTGTCATACAATGAAAAGAGGAAACTAATGAGAATAGGAAACTAAATCAAGTCAGGAAACTAAATCAAGTCACGGCTTGTGGAGGAGTCACGGTTGTGGAGGAGTCACGGCTTGTGGAGGAGATTTAGGAATATCTCTATCAAAATATAACTTTTATTATTAATTATATGTTATTTATTAGTATTTTTAGATTTTTTTTAGCTAGGTGATAATTTCATATTTTAAAATAGATTTATGTTTTATTTTGATATTTTATAGTTTTTTTTTTTTTTTGTTACTATATAGATAGGGTTATTTTTAAAAGTTTTTGAGTTGATTTCCAAGTATAAGAAACCTTATAAATATAGGAGTGCTTGTAATTTCGAAAGTTAGTTGATTTATTGAGATTTTATATTTAATAATCATGATAGTTTATTTAACTTCTCAAAGGTTGCGTTCTTTTTGGATGTCAATTTTCTGTAATCAATTCAACGATATCTAATATTGATCCTATTTACCTTTTTCCTCTCCGTTGCATGCCTGCATCAGTCGGTAATCAAAGCTTGGAGCCTGAACTGATTTTTTCTTAATTCATTTAGGATATTTTTATCAAAATAATATCTTATGTTTTTCGAAAAAGAAAATTTACAAAAAAAAAATGTTTCATATATCATCACATTTCATCGAATATGTGAAAGAGTGAGGATTTGTAGGAATATTGATTTTCCTAAAGCCGCACCAATTGGTAAGTTTGGTAAGTAAATTTTTTTACATTTCATCAAAGATATTGTAATTATATTGTGATTGATTTATATTAGGACTAACCATACTAATAGATCTCTTTGTTTTTGTTAATGTCAATCTTTTTGTTTCCTTATAAGATTAGGATTTCAACAAATGACGAAGAGATTGATTGAAATTTTCGAATAGCTGCCTATAAATACAAATCATTCAGCCATGAGAAGACTTAACCATCAAGAATTCTCTGTAAGAGAAATCTCATCATATTTCTCGAATTTAAGATAGCTCTTTAGGTTGTGTATGCAGTTGTGTCTTACATCTGAACACACATCTAGATTTCTTACAAGTTCTTTGTTCTTCTTCTGTTTAGATTAGGTTTCCCTCGAATAAGGAAGATTGTTCTTTGTTTAAAAATTGGTTAAGACTTGCTTTAGTATTTTTATCTTTTTGTTTCACTTATTATTATTTGATTATGTAACTTAGATCTTTAATAGTGAAATCCTTTTTAGCCTTAAAACCTTGTTTGATGGAGTTGAACCAGTAACATTTAAATACTTTTTGTTATTGTTTTTATTCCGCTGCATATTATAGTTGCTGGGACACATGTGTCTCACATCTGTATACAAATTTGTTTTCTATTCTGTTGAAATTGATTTTCTAGCTACACTAAACTTTCAATTGGTATCAAACCCAACTCCCGACATTGAGTGTTGATACAGAAAGTGTAGTAAAAATGGAATGTCAAAATCATCAATACAAACCTCCAGTCTTGGATGGTACCAATTACTCTTTTTGGAAGTCTAAAATGCGTAAATATATCAAATTAAATAATGAAAAAGCGTGGATGTGTATACTTGATGCTTGGCAACCTCCTGTTGTGGAGAAAAAGTCTGCATTAGGTAGTATTAGGTAGTAGTGAAACTGTTTTTGAAAGTAAACCTGAGGCTAACTGGACTCTTGATGAAATCAGTACTGCAAATTATAACTTTAAAGCCAAGGGTGCTATTTCCAGCCATGTTTCTGGAAATATGTACAAACTGATCACTAATGAAAGTGTGGCCAAAGCAGCATGGGATATCATACAGATGCAATGTGAGGGTATTCCAAGTGTTAAATCAACTAGACTTAGGATCTTAATGGACATATTTAAAATTTTAAGAATGGAAGGGATAGAAGACATTATCTTTTATGATGCTAAAATCCATAAAATCTCAAATGAGTGCACCAGTCTGTGAATCAATTTAAAATGCTAGATTAGTTAACAAAATTTTAAGGACCTTACCAGAAAGATTCAATATCAAAGTGGTTGTTATTGAGAAAACTAGTGACAACAACACTGTGGGGTTAGATAAGATTGTTGGTGGCTAACTTTTTTTAGCTCAACCTTGAAGCTCAGAAAAAATAAAGGTCATAAGCCTTGCTCTTCAATGCTTTGCAGCTATTCCAAAGGAACTAGCTAAGCTCACCTCTGAGATTGACAAATCCAGTCTTGAGCATGATGACGTGGCCCTTATATCTAAGAAATTTAGTTCCATTTTGAGAAATAAGAGGATTCATAAGTTCCCCAATAGACCTGCTCAAAGTGTTGAAAAACCTTAGGTAAACACTAAGGGAGGATTCAAAAGTCCTAGGCTAAATAATAAGAAGTCCTCTGATTCTGTATAATGTAGGACTTGTCATGGCTTTGGTCACTATCCTAATAAGTGGGCTAACACACTAAAAAAGAAAGGGATGAGCTTGACTACCTCCCTAAGTGATAGTGAGGATGAAGGGGAAATAGATAACATATACTCCATCCGTCCCATGATAATACGCAAAAAGACACCTTTTGGTCGTCCCACAATAATCTGCAATATCCCAAAATAGAAATGGGAACCACTTGTCTCTACTCACAACAATTACCCACTTACTCCACTTTCTCTCTTCTACCCAACCATCTACACTCACAACACATCACCTTTTTCACCTTTTACCTTAATTCTCGTGCCAAGCAAAAATGTGCGTATTATCATGGAACGGAGGGAGTATGTGTTTAACTACTCTTCTTGTTTTAATGTCCATTATGCAGGAATGGAAGTAGGAGATTCTGAGGATTTTCTGGATATGGACTCAGATATGTACATAACCATGGACACATCTGAAGACACACTTTCTCTGACTCTCAACTGTTTCTCAATAAAAGGAGATTGAGATGATGAAGGTCGATATATCCCTTATGAAGAACTCTTTGAGACTTACAGAGAGCTGCATACTTATTGGGTCAAAAGAATGGACAAAATTGAGGTAATGTCCAAGATAAATAAAGTTCTTGGTGAGAAGCTATCTGCTTGTGAATATGAATGCTAGACTTTCAGAAGAGAATGATGATCAAAAGGATTACATTGCTAAACTTGAGGTTCTGGTAACTAAGAAAGAGGTTGAACTTAAAAAAGTAAAAACTAATTTTGAAAATGCTGAAAGTACTCTAACCAAGCTAAATGCTAGAAAAATGAAACATGATGAAGGTTTAGCTCTTGGTAACTCTGGAAAAATAGGTCTTGACTTCGGAAATACCAAATTTGTAAAAGAGGGAAGTGAGGTTTCAAAATCTGAAGTAAAACCTATTTTGAGTGAAAAAACCAAGGAGAAGACACTGCATTTTTCACTACTGCTTTGCTCCTAGACACATTCGTACCTTCTATTACAATTTAAAGCCTGATAAAAAGGTTGAATGTGTGAATCAATCTCAGATGTATGACAGAATGTGTACACATCCTGGCACACATCCGAGTGCACAGCAACAAGTGCACCATAAAAGGAAGACTGAAACCAAATGGGTTGTAAAACCAAGTGCAACCTATAATGTAGTCTTCCCTCAAGAGTAGTATCACTGGTTCTTGTTATTTTAATAGTGGGTACTCTAGGCACATGACTGGGAATCAGGATGCCATAACTGATTATAAATCAATCAATGGGGGAAAGGTAAACTTTGGTGGTGGTGCACAGGGAGAAATCACAGGGAAAGGGACCCTATATGTTAAGGGTCTCCAAAAACTTCACTATGTCAACCATATAGAAGGTATTAAGGAAAACATAATCAACATCAGTTAGTTATGTGATGATGACCTTCATGTGAAGTTTGATAAAAAGTTTGTGAGGTGTTTGATAAATCTAACAAGTATGTGTTTATAGGCCCCAGATCTGCTGACAGTTGTTATCAGTTTGGTGACAATTTGCCTTGTCTAATCACTAAAGTGAATGATGTCAATCTATGGCCTCAAAATATAGGACATTCTAGTAGTAGAAAGTACGAGGAACTCCAATGGTTTGAGACTGTTAAAGACCTCCTAAAATTTAATTTTAAGAGCACAGGTGTTTGTGGCTCCTGTCAAAAGGGAAAAAAACTAAGTCCTCACAAAAGAAGGTCGAACAATGTTCCAAATCTAGGTGTCTAGAACTCATACACACTAACTTGATGGGACCCATATAGGTAGAGAGTTTTGGTAGGAAGAAGTACACATTTGTGTGTGTTGATAACTTCTCTAGGTACACAAAAGCTGAAGCACAAACAAGTAATAAGGAGGGCACTCAGACATAAGTAAGTGCTGATGCAGAGAATGATGTAATTAAGGATGTGGGCACATCTGCACCCTAATCCTCCCACGCATTTGAATCTGAGGATGGTTCCTCATATTCTAAAAATGAGGACAATTCAGAAGCTGATCAGGATGGATGTGTGGACAGATCCCACTTCACAAGTTATGGAAGATGTACATGATCAATTGAAGACAAGACAGAAAGAAAATGTAAATTACAAGGAACTGGCTGGTTTGTGATGCTGCTCATCTCCTTTTTTTCAAGGTAAGTTAATGTTGTTTTGTTTCAAACATTGAGCCTAAGAACATAAATCATGCTTTAAAGGATGAGGACTGAATTTTGGTCATGCAAGAGGAGTTGTGTCAGTTTGAGAAAAATGATGTGTGAACCCTAGTACCTAGACCCTCTCATGTGAATGTCATAGGTACTAACAGGATCTTCAAAAATAAAACTGATGAGAAGGGAGTGATCACAAGGAATAAGGCCAGACTTGTGGCTCAGGGGTATACACATGTTGAAGGGGTTGATTTTGAGGAAACCTTTTCTCATGTTTCTCTGATTGAGTCTATAAGACCCTTGTTGGCCATAACTTGCTACCTCAAGCTAACTCTTTATCAAATGGATGTTAAGAGTGGCTTTTTAAGTGGGGTATTGAATGAAGAGGTCTAGGTAGAACAATCTAAAGGTTTTGAGGACCATAAGTTCCCAAACCATGTTTGCAGGCTGAAGAAGGCTATGTATGGGCTTAAACAAGGCCCTAGAGCTTGGTATGGTAGGTTGACTGATCACTTGCTTCATCTAGGGTTTAAGAGAGATGAGGTAGACAAAACCTTATTTGTGAGAAGAGAGAAAAGGGAAATCATTGTTGCTCAAAACTATATGGACGACATAGTATTTAGATCCAATTTAAAAACCATGTTAACTGCATTTGTGGATAGCATGACCTCCACATTTGAGATGAACATGGTAGGAGAGTTAACCTATTTCCTAGGTTTTCAGATCAAACAGTTCAAGGAGGGAATTCTCATCTCTCAATCCAAGTATGCTATGAATCTTGTGAAAAAATTCTCACTTGAAAATTCCTCTCACCTCAAAACACTAATGGGGTCATCCCAAAGGTTTAGTCATGATGCTTATGGTCAAACCGTGGACCAGACTGTGTACAAAAGCATGATAGGAAGCTTGTTGTATCTCATAGCAAGTAGGCCTGACATAATGTATAGTGTATGTCTCTGTGCTAGGTACCAAGCAAACCCAAAGGTTTCCATTTCAAATCTTTGAAAAGGATCATTAAATATGTGAGTGAGACTACCAACCTAGGGTTACACTATTCCAAATAGACAAACACTAACTTGGAAAGTTATAGCGATTTTGATTGGGTAGGCAATAGTGATGATAGAAAGAGCACCACATGAGGCTGCTTCTATCTAGGGAAAACATTTTTTCTTGGTATAGTAGAAAGCAAAATTGTGTGTCCCTCTCAAAAGCTGAGGCTGAATATATTGCCCTTGGAAGTAGTTGCACATAACTATTATAGATGAGTCAAATGCTTAAATATTATGGATTAAGTAGCAAAATTCTTACTTCCTTCTATAATAACAAGAGTACCTTAGAAATATCAAAGAACCCTGTCCAACACTACATAACCAAGAATATTGATATTAGACACCATTTTATAAAGGATATTGTAGGGCAAAATCCTGTGTGTCTCGAATTTGTTGGTATTGAAATCAACTGGCAGATATATTTACAAAGACATTAGATCATGTGAGATTTTACTCTACAAGGAAGTCTCTTGGCTTGTGTGATATTTGAGGATGTGAGCACAAATGTGCACACATCATTTGACACATCTGTATATTAACTTACTCAAAAAAAATAGAAAATAGAAAAATCCAAAAATATCAAGCATTGGCATGAACAATCTCAGTGTGGTCACTTGTTTATTTTATATACTTGACATGACTGGTTAGTTAATTGGGGACATTTCTTATTCATATTGTCATATGATAACTTGATATAATATTTCTAGATATCTCACAGTGGATGCCCTATTTGCAAGAGAAACAGCTGCTTCACCTATCTGCATGAAACCAATCTAGTGTGATCAAATGATCCTCAAGACATTAGTTTGAAATCAAACTAGAAAATATCATTGGATAAAGGGCTATATTTGGGTAAGAAAAGTGAAAGCTAATCCAATTATGTATTTTATCCACAATAAAAAAAATGGGTGGATGCATTCTTTAGAGTTTTAAGGAAGTATTTAAACAACTTTATGGCTTGGTTAAACCCAGTTTTTATGATATAATTTTGGAGAGTTTTCTCTTATTTTCTAGTGGATTCAAGTTTAATTATTTCTAGGGTTCATTGCTCGTGAACTCTTGTGTTTAGCGTTTGCTATTCACGAATATTGCATCCGTACTGCGTCAACAATAGTGCCGGAAAAGCTATGTACGACACATATTTCGGCACTTTTGTCGGTGCCAAAAAAGTAGTGTCTGTAATATACTCTGGTACATTTAAAGTGCCGCAAATTTTTTAGTTCTGAAGTGCTGCAAAATTTCCCGGCACTTTTCTAACATGTCTGAACTTTTCTTCACTTCTGAGTGACTATTTTAAATCAAAATATAAAAGTACTTGCATTTGATTTAATATGTTTTTGATTTACAATATCTCTTATCAAATGGAAGGTTTTATATCAAGATCCTCACGGAGAAAGGGAAGAAAATTTCAAGGGGTAAATGTGGAAAAGATTTGTCAAATGGATTTGTTGTTATCTTAAAGTTAAATAGAATTTTGATTCAATTTAATTCCTACATTTTGGTGGTTATTCGTGTGAATTCCAAGGGACTATGGCTGTTATTGCTCAATCACATCACACGCCACCAGCCTAGGGTTATTGTTATGAGAGTCATTTATTGAAAAGGAATGGGGGAGTTGTGAGTATAAATGTGACATACATTCGTCACTTCATCCCTTAAAACTCATCTTTGTCTCTCTCTATCTTGCTTTGTTCTCTCTCTCTCACACAAACACACCATATTTGCTTCTCTATATGTCTAACCTATTTTGCAAAAAGAATCAATCCTCCAAGCCCCACTACTCAGCCAGAAATCTTGGATGTGCAACCGATCTCCATGGTTAGACCTGAAATGATTGTGGCTCAGCAAGAACCAAAACTAACACCAGTTTCCCCTGTTCTAACTCCATCGAAACCTACTCAATCTAAAGCTCCTTCTATAGAGGTACCCACTCCAACCAATGTCCCATATGTGGAGCCTATCATTGATCCTCAACCATCTCCTACTCTGGTGGCAAAAACACCTACTCCTCCACTATCTCCAACTCCCACACCAAATATAACCATAACTCAAGCCACCTTTGTTCCTCCTGTGACCTCTCATATCTCTAAAAAGAGGAAGGCACCTCCCTCTATCACCAAAAGGAAGGCTCCCAAAAACAAAGCCTCTCCTCCCAAGAAGCTAAAAAGGTCCCATCGAGCCAGAAAATGGTCTAGGGCCAAATTAGCCAAACGTCAATAACTACTAAGTGGGAAACCCTCAACTTCAATTCAATTTGGTGAAAGAAGAAGAAGAGGATGAATCCCAGTTCAGGTTAGTTTGTAGGCATAGGGCTGGAAAAGAAAAAGAAGTGTCTACTGAAGAAGAACCACAAGAGGAGCCCCTTTTTAATCTCCTGTTAGCTCTGAAAGGGAAGAAGAAGGTTTTTGAGACTGAACCAACACAAGCAGAGGATCCCATTGAAGAAGGGGGAGACTCCAGTGATGAAAGTGATGATACTGCAGATGGTGAGAACTTTAAGCTAGGGCCAAAAGACCTGGAACAAGAAAAAGAGGATCAAGAGGTTGATCAGGAAGATACTGATGCTGTGGAAGCTGAGGAAGAAACAACACAACCTTCTCCTCTTAAAGATGTGGCTCCAGATGTGCACACACTGCACGCACATCTACCAGATTGTCCACAAAAGGGGTAAACCAATTTCTCCTCCTTCCTCCTCTATTGTTGTGACCCCTATTTCCTCTAAATTTCTATCTTTAGATGCCTCTGAAAGGTTTGGGAAAATTGTGAACAAAGAACTGGTTAGGGAGATGAAAAGGGATATGGATACCTTTGCTAGACTTAGGTTGATCCCATTTTTTAGGATATGGGACTTTTGCTTACCGTAGATCACCCAAAACCCTTATGCCCCAAACTTGTTCATGAATTATATGCCAATATTTGCAAGGGTTTAAACAATCCAGCATCCTCCATGTTCTATAAAGCTTATGTTAGGGACAAATCTATACCCTTCTCCACAACTGTTATCAATACTTTTTTAGGGTTAGGGGAAGTGCTTGATGAGGAGTGTGAGGTTTTTGACAGTGAGATTGTCACCACCATAACCTATGAGTAGCTAACTGATTGGCCCACCAAACCAAAGGATTTAGGTAGTGGTTCTCTCACCTCTTTCTACTACTTTCTCCACCTCATACTCACAGCCAATCTTTTTCTTTCAAACAACAAAACCTTTGTCAAAAGGATTCATGCAAAATTGTTGCATTGGATAGGTTCCAGAAAAGCCATCAATTTTGGGGACTTTTATTTTCAAAAAGAGTTGTGGGTATAGTGAATTCCATTCCAAGAAATGCTCCATTCCCTATCCTTCTTTAATATCCCAAATTCTTGTGGCATAAGGGGTTAAAACTGAAAAGGGTGAGCCTAGGGTGAGTGATTTTGAGCTGTTTAAGGAGACCAAAACCCCACTGGACGAGAAATAGAGACATGTTGATTTTCCATTGGGAGATGAGACTGATCCTACTGCTGAAACTAAGGATGTTAATCAAGATGTGCCCAAATCTAGGCATACATCTGATGTCTCCATCACTGCTCAGCTAGATGCATTGGAATCTGAGATCATGGCTTCTAAATCTCTCACCAAAGCTCTCCAAACATAGTGTTTTGCCTCCCAGACTCATATACTAATAATCTAAAGAACTTGAAGGTGAATCTACAGAAATGGATGACTACACTTTCTAGTAAAAACAAGGGAGAGGATGCTGGATGGGGAAGTTGGGAATGAAGCTGTTGAAGATCAAGAAGCTTGAAGTTGCTGGAGCTGAACAACTCAGGGGGAGTTTGATTATTTTGGTTTTGTTTGAACTGTTTATTTGGTTTTAATACTAAACAAAATTTGGTCTGTAATCACTTAAACACTATGGATGGTATTTCTGGTTTGTTAAACTGCAATATTTTGTTCTATCTGATGTCTATGCAGTTTTTGTGTGTGAATGAGTTCACACATCCAATTATGGGGGAGTTTGGAATTTGAGGTCTGAGTTATATGAATTTATTTTATAAATATTTGTTTTGACCATAACGTCCAAAAAATGGTGAGATTGAAATAGTGAGGATTTGTTGTAATATTGACTTTCCTAAACCCGCACCAATTGGTAAGTTTGGTAAGTGTTATGGGTATTTTTCAGCATGGTGACATCTTCAGTTGCTCCTGCATGTCAAGATGTTATTCCACTGTAAGTATTACTTAATATTTACTAATTCATTTTTTATAATATTTCTATTATTATTTTACAGTAAATAAGAGAGATAAACACGGGATACTTTCAAGCACATTCAACCTCTCTTCAACGGCAAAGTGGACTTGGTCTTGTGGACGTTGAGGAGATAAGCTTGGATGCCGAGATTATAGGAACTACTTCTTACCCGTTCATAATTGTTCTTATTTAAGGGGAGATGGAGACGGAAAAATACACGTTCTTTTACACACACTACGCACACATCATTTGTAATCCTCTCCATCATCTTCCGCAGTTGTAATCTCAATTCTTATAGTGAAACATTTATGGTTGGAGACCTAAATCCCGGGGTTTTTTCCGAAGAAATTATTATCTCTAAGGTTTTCCTCGTTAACAAATCATTGTGTCACTCTTTAATTACATGTTTTCGTTCCATTTAATTGAATTCCAAAGTCCCCTCCTTGTTGTTTAAATCCATACACTTGTCAAAGTTAAGATTCTACATTATTGTTTTTTCTACCAAAACAATTTGGCGCCCACCGAGGGGCCGCTTGGTTTATTGATTATTTGGATCATTTCCTAAAAGAGTTCGTCATGTCAACACCTCCCAATGTGTCCGCTACCGACAAGGGTACCGCCGTCACTCCAACGTCAGGAGGTAGATCCACCTTATTGCTGCCACCTCCTCAGTCGGGACCTCAGCAGACGCAACCTTCAAAGGCTCCACAAGAGGAAGCGACTTATTCCAATGTGGATGTAAACATCCGGAGTATGCTAACCAGGCTGAATCAGAGGCTGGATCAGCAAGATAACAATTCGAAGGTGCTGGCCAATTCCATGATTAAGATGCAGAGGGATCAACAGCTCATCGCTTCTCGGATTGAAAGCATCTCACCATTGCGCGCAAGGAACCTCAACTTTGATACCACCGAAGGATCTACGCTCCAAAGCGAATTATCCCAATGGGTAGTCCGCCTCAAACTCATCAGTCGACATCCTTAATGATGTCGACATCTTTGCCCGGGGACACCTTAATGACGCCACCTTCAGCAGGATTTACCCCGTTCATTCCATTCATTGACAACACCACTGTCACAACTACCACGGACAACTCTGGTTTGCTGAATAATCTTTTCAATAATAATAATTTCAATCGTATTCCTATGGCTGACCCTTTTGCAGGAAACCCACTAGCCAAACAGATGTAGGATCTCAGGGAGCTAATAATGAACATGCCAGGCATAACTCCTCCAATCCAACCAGTAACTCAGAACTGCTACAATCAGTCCCGGTTTGTCCCAGCAATTGCAAATGTCGACATCCCGAAACGTTTCAGTGTTCCATCCATGAAGTTGTATGACGGCAGCATGGATCCAGAGGAGCATGTTGCCCACTATCAAGAGAAGATGGACATAGTTCATATCCCGCTTCAATTCAGGGAGGTTTGCTTGTGCAGAGGATTTGGATCGACCTTGGTTGGACCAGCTCTCAAATGGCTGATTAGGCAACCCCTAGGCTCAATTGGTTCATACGCCCAGCTTATCAACATGTTCTATAATCAGTTCTCATGCAGTCGACAATTCGAGAAGCTAACAAGTGACCTCTACATTGTGACCCAGCAGCCTAATGAAGTGCTAGAAATCCCCAATCTTGACATGTCAACAGCCACAGAAGCATTCAAAATGGGGCTGAAGAAGGATTCAGAGTACTATCAAGATCTGGTGATGACTCCTTGTAAACGGTTGGAAGAAGTCAGGAGCAGGGCCCTAAGATTTATAAGATTGGAGGAAGATGAGCTGCGAAGATCGAAGTCCTCATCCAAGCTGTCGACATATGACAATCCTGACAGGAAGACCGAATCATCCCACCGCAGGAACAACCGTTCCAATTCTTATCCGAGAATTTATAACAGCAAAATTAATTCAATAGAGGGTGAGGATGAAGATAGTGATAATGTGCCTAACATTTCTGATTATTGTTTTTCTGTTGACATTTCAGGTGTACTCTGTGCAATGGGCAACCTGGGAGACAAAGCCAGATGGCCAAAGAAGATAGATAAGACCACGGGATGGCGTGACAAGTCGAAATGGTGTGCTTACCATGAGGACTTTGGACATGTTACAGAAGATTGCATTGCACTAAGAAAGGAGATCAGCTACCTGCTCTCAAAGGGACATCTTAAAGAGTTACTGGGATCCAGAAAGAAGAAGGCAGAAAATGCAGAAGCTCCACATGAAGTCGAAAGACCAGTCTCTCCCCCAGCATCAACGAAGGTGATCAATTTCATTAGTGGAGGTTCAGAAATATGTGGCACATCCTATTCTGCCGCTAAGCAACATGCTAAGGAGTCAAAAGAGGAGAAGCCAGAAAGACAACCCAGGATGTCGACACCTTGCCAGGATCCAATCACCTTTGATGAGAGTGATCGAGGTAATTTGCTGGAACCCCATCATGATGGCCTAGTAATTTCCTTGCAGATCGCCAATTGTACCATCAGGCGTATCCTGGTCGATGGGGCAGCTCTGTCAATCTCATTATGTTGAGCACCCTCAAGGAGATGAACATCCCAGAATCGGAGATTGTCAAGAAATCCTCAGTGTGGGTAGGCTTCAGTGGAGAAGTTAAAGAAACAGTGGGAGAAATAAAGCTTCCAATCTACTCAAAAGGCCTCAACACCATGGATCGATTCTGTGTAATTGATTGTGCAACATCCTACAATGTCATTCTTGGAAGACCGTGGATTCATGGGATGAAGGTTGTACCATCCACTTACCATCAGTGTGTGAAGTTCCCAACACCTTGGGCTGTCGCTAAAATATACAGCGATCAGCAGGTGGCCAAGGAGTGTTATAAGACTTTAATGAAGGCGTCGACATCTCCCAAACAAGCATAGCAATTACAAAGGAAAGTACGTGAAGTCCTGGAAGCTAGGGAGAACGATGTGAAAGAAGTATTACTAGATCCTTCCAATCCGAACATCAAGGTACTTATTGGCAGTGACATCCCACC
This sequence comes from Adenophora triphylla var. japonica, assembly GCA_022495995.1. NCBI lineage: Eukaryota > Viridiplantae > Streptophyta > Magnoliopsida > Asterales > Campanulaceae > Adenophora > Adenophora triphylla. Next base: position 167,277 of record JAFEMH010003359.1, read on the forward strand.
AGATATAGAAGAAAAGCTTGTGGACCTGTTAAGGAGAAGAACGAAGAGTTTTGCTTGGAGACATGATGACATGACCGGCATCAGCAAAGATGTCATCACCCACAAACTCAATATTGATCCTAATTTCAAGCCGGTGCACCAGAAGCGTAGGAAGTTCGCTGAAACAAGGAACCAGATAATCAAGGAAGAAGTGGAGCGTTTACTCAAAGCCAACATGATCCGGGAGGTAGATTATCCAAGATGGTTAGCGAACGTGGTTGTGGTTGAGAAGAAGAATGGGAAATGGCGAGTTTGTGTTGACTTTACCGACTTGAACAAAGCTTGTCCCAAAGATCCTTTTCCATTGCCTCACATAGATTCGTTGGTTGATGCCACTTCTGGACATGAGCTCCTCACTTTTATGGATGCATCCTCAGGATTCCAACAAATCCAGATGGAGCCATCTGATCAAGAGGACACCGCCTTCATAACGCCCACAGGTATCTATTGTTATATTGCTATGCCTTTTGGACTAAAAAATTCAGGTGCAACATATCAGAGGCTCGTCAACAAAATGTTCAAAGACCAGATTGGGGACACAATGGAGGTATATATCGACGACATGGTAGTGAAATCAAAGAAAGCTGAAGATCACATAAGCCACCTATCTCAAGCCTTAGACATCTTGGATTGTTTCAATATGAAACTTCATCCAGCAAAATGCAACTTTGGAATGAAGGCAGGAAGTTTTTGGGTTATATGGTAACTAAAAGAGGCATTGAAGCTGCCCCAGAACAGATTCGTGCCATTATCAACTTGTCATCACCTCAATCTGTCAAAGACGTCCAGAGATTGACAGGGAAGATTGCTGCACTCACCAGATTCATTTCAAAGTCTTCTGATCGATGCAAGCCTTTCTATGACATCCTAAGAAAAAACAAGAAGTTCCAGTGGGAAGACCATCATGAACAAGCCTTTCAGGAGCTCAAAAGTTACCTGTCGACACCTCTATTATTGGCCAAACCTCAGGAGGGCGAACATCTTTACATCTACTTAGTAGTATCAGAAAGCGCTGTAAGTGCAGTCTTGGTGACAGAACGAGATGGTAGTCAGCAACCCATCTACTATATAAGTAAGACACTTTTAGATGCGGAGACCAGGTATTCTCATTTACAGAAATTAATTTTGGCTTTGATAACTGCTTCTATTAAATTAAGACACTATTTTGAAACACATACTATAATTGTGCGTACTAACTATCCTATTAAGAATGTTATGAGAAAACCAGAGATGTCAGGTCGAATGGCTAAGTGGTCCGTACAATTAAGCACTTACGACATCAAATATGAGCCCAGAACAGCAATAAAATCTCAAGCTCTAGCTGATTTTGTGGCTAACTTTAGTCCAACAATGCAACAAGAAGTGGAGCTGGAGGTTCAGCAACTTCAAGATGATGACATCCTGAAATATGGACGCTTTACACAGATGGTTCTTCCAACATGAGAGGCACAGGTCTTGGAATTGTACTAAAATCGCCACAAGGGAACATAATACCACAATCCATCAGTTGCAGTTTTAAGGCCACTAATAATGAAGCAGAATATGAGGCATTAATTGCAGGTTTAGCAGCGGCCCAGGACCTAGATGTCAAGCACATCCGGGTGTTTATGGATTCTTTGCTAATTGTTAACCATTACAACGGATCCTACATAGCAAAAAATGCAAAGATGACGACATATTTGGAAATTGCTAAAATTCTTGCGGCCAAGTTCAAAACATTTACTTTGGAGCAGATTCCACGTGAGGAAAACTCTCAAGCAGATGCTCTGGCAAACTTAGGTTCAGCCTTCAAAAGCATTTCACAGACAAGTATCCCAATTGTGCATGTTGACATCCCAGCAATTGATCGTCTTGAGCTGTTCATTCTAGATGTCGACATCCCTGCCCCTCCAGCATTAACTTCCTGGACAGCTCCTATTATCAAGTATCTCTTGGATGATATGATCCCAAACGAGGAGAAAAATGCTAGAGCCTTCAGGGTAAGAGTATCTAAATATTTACTTATAGATAACCTTTTGTTTAGAAAATTTGCTGCAGGTCACTACTTAAGGTGTCTAGAAGCAGACCGAGCCCATCAGGTTTTAAAGGAGCTGCATGAAGGGCAGTGTGGAAATCATACCGGGGGCAGAAGTCTGTATACCAAGGCTCTAAGGATGGGCTATTTTTGGCCTACAATGCGAAGAGACGCTGCAGAATATGCAAAGAAATGTGACTCCTATCAACGACATGGTGACATACTACATCAACCAGCCGAACTGCTACATCCTATCCCGTTGCCATGGCCGTTTATGATTTGGGGAATGGACATCGTAGGAAAATTACCCAGGGCCCCAGGAGGAAGAGTATTTCTACTAGCCATGACAGACTATTTTTCTAAATGGGTAGAAGCTGAAGCATACGTGTAAGTACGCGACAGAGAAGTTATCTCTTTCATAAAAAGAAACATATTCAGTAGGTTTGGGATACCTTCAGAGATAATTTGTGATAATGGCTCCCAGTTCATTAGTAGGAAAACCTAAGATTTCTTGAGAAGTTGGGGAGTCAAGATGGTGACATCTTCACCTGTTCACCCTCAAGCGAATGGACAGGCAGAGTCCAGCAACAAGATTATCATAAGCAACTTAAAAAAGAGACTGGACCAGAAGAGAGGAAGATGGGCAGAAGAGTTACCAATGGTTTTATGGGCTGACAGGACGACATCTAAGAATGCTACTGGTCAGACTCCCTATTCACTGGTATTTGGGACAGAATCAGTCATTCCAGTGGAAGTTCTTGTACCTACAGCCAGATACAGTTTGATGACATCTGAGCATAATAAGGACATCTTGACATATGACTTGGATACCATAGACGAGCTAAGGGACGTGGCCAAAGTTCGGATGGCAGCATATCAACAAAGGGTGGCCAGGTCTTACAACAAAAATGTAAGGGTTAGAAGGTTTCAAGTAGGAGAGTTAGTCCTACGAAAGGCATTCCAAAATACAAAGGAACTCAATGCAGGCAAGCTCGCCCCAAAGTGGGAAGGACCCTACCTAATTGATGCACAGGCCGGGAAAGGAGCGTATCGCCTGTCAACCTTGGATGGCCAAATGATCCCACGGAGTTGGAACGCCATTCACCTTAAAAGGTATTACATCTAGACAATGCCTCCCTTAAACTCACCTCATCCCAGATATGGACAATCCTTTATTTATTAGGTGTAACCTTTCATTTCCCTATTTACTATTTTTTCATTTTACTTCTCTGCAAATTATGATGTCACTAACACAACTTGTGGAGGGGCGTCAACATAGTTGACGTCCATCTCTAACATGTCTCTGTCTTGCGAGATGTTGACATACGGGAATGGGACAGGTCGAAAGTTCTCAACGTCAAAAGGACAACGAATTCTCCTCTGTCAGAGACTGGTCATCTCTTCTCAAGTAAAGGTACACAATCCCTTCTAAGGTTTAAAGAGTTAATTACCTCTTTCTTGAGATATTAGGCTACCACACCTTTGCCTGGAGCGCATGTTATCTCTTTAATTGAGGTGTGGGGTGGGCCTATATGGGTAAACTCATATAGCTTACCCATTCCCACTCAGTTAAATGATTGATCTTATGTTTTATTCTTGTGGTTATGACATGTACGTGTCATCTTAAGTATCTACTGTTTTGACATACTATCATGTCACCTTACGAACTTAACTTATGATCATCCAAAGAAAACTTCATCAAAAATCTACCAAGCCTTGACATGCTTGAAAATTACCAAACCATAGTTTTCTAAAAAAGCTACCATAAGAACATTCCTAACAGTTAAGGCAGTAAGCCAACATCCAAACTACTAAAGCTAAAAAGCAAAAGTGTTGAACCAACCCAACACTTAAAATAAATTGTCTTCGGTCCTTATGGACCTATTACATAACCAACAAAATTAAAATTGTCTTTGGGATTCCACCCCCGTAGTACCAGCAAAAAACAAAACAAACTTGTTTTACCTTTTTCAGATGGCATCCACCTCAGATGTTGCTTTAGGAGTAACCTCACCAATCTCTGCTGCTTCCTTCACGACTGCTTCATGTGGACTTGATGACACCTCACCCTCATCCACTGGCTCTCCTGTTAGTTTGGTTAAATGAGCATACTCCTTGTTGATATCCCAGTTCTGGGCTTTTCCATCTTGGAACTTTTTAATCATCTTGATTCTACTCTGGAAAACAGTTTTAGCAGCAGCTATTTTACAGGAATCCCTTACTTCAGCAACCACCTTAAGATGGTCTTCTACACTTTTTGCCAAACTATCCAGTAAATCCTTCACAGTCTTCTCCTGCTCCTCCAACGTTTTCGCTTGTTGTTCCAAAGTCTTTTCGTGCCCCTTCACCTTGTTCTCTAGCATAATCTTCTCCTTCTTGGCCAAAGCAGCCTCAGCCTTAGACTTCTTCTTCTGCATCTCCATTTCTTTTACCAAATCTTCCAAATACCCTACTGCCTGTAACATAAAAACTTGGCATCAAAAGGTGTTATGGAAACTTAGAATCAGTCAAAATCTAGTTAGTAACATCTTACCCCTGCTGCAAAACTCATACACTTCTTCTTGAACTCTCCTACTGGCATTCCTTCAAAAACATCTCCAACAATTACCTCCTCCTGAATAGCCTTCCTCTTTTTCACCCTAGAGCCAATACCCGCACTCTCATCTAATACAGGGATCTTCTTAGGAACTGGTGGTGGTTTCATCTCTACCATAAGAGGGGAGTCTCCGAACATGGCATCAATGCCATCAAGATCAAAGTCTGACCCTGAGACAACTGGTTTGGAAACTGCATCAACATATGAAAAATGTCAAAAAAATATTACACATCAGATTGATGAAACAAAATAAAGAGACAGCATGCTTACCTGTAGACATGATGACAGAGGATGATGCTTTATGGTCTTCTTGAACAACCAAAGGTGATTTCAGCAGACCTCTAGGAGATCTCTTGTCCAAAGGAAGTTTGAAGAATTCTTCAATTTTTGCCAATGTATCTTCTGCCGGTGGGAAAAGCTCTCCCCAATCAATATCTCAATATCTGAAAAAAGGTAAGAGCAATTACGATTTCAGTTTGTCTCAAAAACAGAAAATCACAAAGTTAGGAATTGAAGTACGTCCCTTATTCCACTCGCCGGGTATTTCATTCCCTCCTTCAATAGATGCCCTATCAACAAAGAAAAATCTATTTTTCCATCCCCTATCACTTGAAGACGTAGTACTCATTAGGGAATTCCTACCCGATCTCTTCTTAAAAAGATACCTTTTTGACCCAAAAGATTGAAAATCATACGAGTAGGCTATTTCATGAAGCCCTAGGTTTAGACCATTTTCCCTGTTGACTTTGATAATAAAGGCAAAAATTCTCCAAGCCATAGGCATCAATTGAGGGTAAGCAAGTTGGGTCTTTTGAAAAAATTCGAAAACCAAAGATGGGAAAGGATAGCTAAACCCTAGAAGAAAAGGGTATTCGAGGAAACAAATCCATTTGTTAGAAACCAAATCAGACCTAAGGTTGACAGAAAAAGGGTGAAAGATAGCACCTTTTGGAAAATAACATTGACGTTTAAGCGACTCGATTTGGGCGTCGCTAAACACACACGTCTCCTCATCTGGTTTAGCAAGGAGATTTTCACACGAGAAATCTTCAAAATCAATTTCTACGGAAGCTTGTGGAGGCAGCGCATTCTTGGTTTTGGAAGAACTCCACCTAGTCCTACCCATAATGACAAACAAGCAAGAAGCGAAATCAATGGAGTCAGGGAAGGGAAGAGAGAGTGGAGAGTATTACCTTACAGGAGAACGCCGTAGAAAGAAGGAGCGGAATGGAAGGTTTAAGAAGCTTTTTAAGTAACCTCCAAGCAGTTATTTAATTTGAAGAGGGTTCTAATTCCAAAAAACATCTTTTCCCTAAATTAACTCCCCAACCATCCATTATCTTCACGTATCATTATACCCGTCCAATCATGCAAGCTGGCAGTTGGCTATTTATTCAAAAACATTTGCCTTTTCAGTTTCCTCGATAGACAAATGTTTTGGGGGACAAATTGTTATGGGTATTTTTCAGCATAGTGACATCTTCAGTTGCTCCTGCATGTCAAGATGTTATTCCACTGTAAGTATTACTTAATATTTACTAATTCATTTTTATAATATTTCTATTATTATTTTACAGTAAATAAGAGAGATAAACACGGGATACTTTCAAGCACGTTCAACCTCTCTTCAACGGCAAAGTGGACTTGGTCTTGTGGACGTTGAGGAGATAAGCTTGGATGCCGAGATTATAGGAACTACTTCTTACCCGTTCATAATTGTTCTTATTTAAGGGGAGATGGAGACGGAAAAATACACGTTCTTTTACACATACTACGCACACATCATTTGTAATCCTCTCCATCATCTTTCGCAGTTGTAATCTCAATTCTTATAGTGAAACATTTAAGGTTGGAGACCTAACTCCCGGGGTTTTTTCCGAAGAGGTTATTATCTCTAAGGTTTTCCTCGTTAACAAATTATTATTATCTCTAAGATTTTCCTCGTTAACAAATCATTGTGTCACTCTTTACTTACATGTTTTCGTTCCATTTAATCGAATTCCAAAGTCCCCTCCTTGTTGTTTAAATCCATACACTTGTCAAAGTTAAGATTCTACATTATTGTTTTTTCTACCAAAATAGTAAGTATGATTTTTGACTTTCCTTCAAAGATTTAGTTACACACATGGTAAAGATATTGTATATATTTGCATATATCTTTTATTTATTTAAATATATTGTGATTGATTGAGATTAGGACTAACCATACTAATAGATATCTTTGTTTTTTATAGTGTCAATCTTTTTGTTTCCTTATAAGATTAATATTGCTACAAAGAAGGAAGAGATTGATTGAAGACTTCGAATGATCGCCTATAAATACAAATCATTCGGCCAAGAGAATTCTTTGGAAGAGAAATCTATAATGTCTCTCAAATTAAAGATAGCTCTTTAGGTTGTGTGTGCAGTTGTGTCCTACATCTGAACACACATCTAGATTTCTTACAAGATCTTTATTCTTTTTCTGTTTAGAATAGGCTTCCCTTGAATAAGGAAGACTGTTCTTTGTTTAGAAGTTGGTTAGGACTTGCTTTGGTGTTTTTATCTTTTTGTTTCACTTATTATTATATGATTCTATAATTTAGATCTTTAATAGTGAAAGCCTTTTTAGGCTTAAAGTCTTGTTTGCTGGAGTTGAACCAGTAAGCGTTTAAATACTATGTGTTATTGTTTTTCTTACGCTACATATTATAGTTGTGTGTACATTTGTGTCTCATATCTATATACACATCTGTTTTCTGTTATGCTGAACTTGATTTTCTAGCTAAACTAAACTTTCAATATGCAAGTTCTAATCAATTTGTTTATTGGTTAATTCTTCTAGCTTTTGACAAATGTCATTGCGAAATTTGTCAATTAGTGAGATCACACCCTATTGGTGTGAAAATAAATTGATTTGAATTCCCACAAGATGAATTGATGTGGAATTTTAAAGCTTTATTTTTTTTTTATTCGAAGATCCATTTGATGTCTATACCTGCAGTTCCTCAATTTCATGTATCATTCAAAAATTAATTATATGTCACTTTGTATCAACTTAATGGAGTAACTGGATGGATATTGTGACAAGAGTTAAAGTTTTTAAAGGATTTAAAGTTTTTGGAGTCTAATCTCAAGGCACATCGGAAAGGCACTCACGTTGCATGCTCTCTTTGAACTCCTACAAATAAAAAACAAACGGCTCCAAATTGGAGAACAAATTTTTAAAGCCGAAGAGAATGATGGAGATAAACTTAGGGATAAATATAACTTTTACTTTTAATTATTTGTTATTTGTTATTTTATTAGTATTTTAGTTATTTTATTTATGTAGATGATAATTTCATATTGTAAAGTAGTTTTAGGTTTATTTTTGATGTTTTAGAGTTTTATTTGGTTACTACATAGATTATGGTTAATTTTAGAAGTGTTTGAATTGATTTCCATGTTTTAGGAACCATATAAAATAGTAGTGCTTGTAATTTCGAAAGTTAGTTGATTTATTGAGAGTTGAAGATCTTTCACCGATAAACGTGCGCGATTCAACAATGTTGGATATTTATCTTTTTACTACTTCTGATGCGCTACGTCAGTTTGATATTTATCCTTTTTATCTCCTCATTCGCTTCCGATTTGGGATGTCAATTGATGTAGAATAAGTTGTGGAAGAAGTAATGTCTTTTGGTGTTTTACTCGTTTTTTCAAAGCAAATTTATGTATATGGCTGGATTTGGAAAAGAAAAAAAATGCAAAGTATTTCTAAAAAATTAATATATATAGACGATTATTCATTTGTTCCATCACATCTTTATAATAAGATGTCTTTAACAAAGCTATGTGTATTTTTATGAGGCGTATGCAGATGATAAAATAAGTTGTGGTACAATGCAAAAGTTGATGCTTTGTAAGAAAAAACAACCACGTGAAGCAGCAGCCTTTGGATATTTCACTATTGTAATGTTGCGCTCCTCTGTGTCTCTTTCTCTCTCTCTCTCTCTCACACACACATCTAAGGTTGAACCAAGTGAATGAACTGGTTTAATACTGCCTATTCATTGCTATCATCCATGCCTCAAACCTTGTTACCATACTCTTGTTTCAAGTTCAGAAGTTTTTCCCTCATGACATCTTTTTCTCTCTATGTCTCTCTCTCTCTCTCTCACCTGAGAAAATTAGGGATGAAATGTGGTAATCAAGCCAACATACAAGATTCTATGACATGTACCTGAGTTCACTGTAATTTCTGCTTCATATGCCTATATATCCAAAGTTTTCAAATAGCATTCCATATAGTCCATCCAACAAAATCATGGTGCGGATTAATAGGTGTAGCAATGTATAATCCATATTGAATTGGATTGCTTAAGAGATAAGATATGAATCCTAAGAGAATTACATTTGATGAGTCCTTGTTGGACCTGAATTTGTATGTGAGGTGGTTACAATCCTAGAAAGATTATAACTGCTCAATGTCCTTAATTGAATAGGACTGGTATAAACTTCAACTCTGCACGAAAGCCGAGATGCCCTCTCCTCGTCATACGTGGCCAGGTCGGCCTACGATGAGCCGGGGAAGAGATAAGAGACAATGGAGAAACCCGTCATGGTTTGATAGCCGAGGAGGCCTCCTCGTCGTCAAGTGAGCTCAGCTCTGCCTTGGAGGGAGGTCTCCCTCGATATTGAGTCGGGCCTTGGTCATTCCGCCTGTTAAGTCTTGATCGACCTAGGGGAATGACGAGGTGGCTTGGTACGAGGAAGCCCATTTCCTTCCTCGTGTATATGAGACTTGATTGGATTATGTTTAGGGCCCAATTCACTTGGGCCTTGCCCGGACTAGCCCAAGTTCGTATCTCGGTTTATACTGTTTAGTGGCCCCCGACTTTCTAGCTCGGCTATGCCGAGGAGGAAGTGAGCTCTACCTTGGCTTACGAGAATACGAACAGGCGTCACGTGGCAAGTGTCGCTTCAATACCCGTGTCGTTTCATTATCCGCCGGTTAAATGGTACAATGATGGAGCGTGGTCCATGGTACAATGATGGAGCGTGGTCCATGATGTCTGACACACGTCTTGGGGAACCCACTACCCCATTTAATGCTTGAGGTAAGGATGGAGTTTGACCCGCTTTGACCCGTTTCAACATGGATTTGACCCATTTGTAAGGGTATAAAAGCAAAACCCTTGTTCGATTTCAATCTTTTATCACCCTTGGCATTTGAGAGCGAAATAGCAAGGTTTGAATTGTTCTTCGTGTTCTTGAGTTCGAGTGCCCAGATTCTCACAAGCGTTTGATTTGCCCATTCATTTTCATCAATCTTCAAAAGATAAAGGTATAATTTCTTCTCCCTTTGTTATTTTTTCCTTTAATTTGTATTTTTATGGGTTTTGTTTGTTTGAGTTCTTCAAACTGCCATTGATGAAGCTTGAGGCTTTTTTTTGAGTTTCTGTTCTTGATCCTTTCTTGTACCTTCTTCCCACTTCAGAAATGGCCCGTTCTTGGCAACATACCCCAAGAGTTATTCATGGCTATCACAAGGGCAATCTTAGGGTTTACCGAAGGGACAATGGGCCATGGCTGTTGGTGCCCGTGTTAGATATCGGTGAGATGTTGACGAGGTATGGATGTCCGAGGGAAGACCTTCGGTCGTTATCCTAGCAAATATAGGATTGATCAAGTAGATGCCGGCTCCCAAAACATTGTAGTGTTCTATAGCTGGGCCGAGATGATTGACCATATCATTCTCTTATACCTGACGTCGGACCATCTAGATCGTCCCTTTTTGGGTAAGGCTCCCTCCTCGGCCTTAGTTTCTATGACAAGGAGGGGTACTCTTCCTCTTCCCCATCCTTATGCCTTAGAAGATTTTGCTGACACTCATTTCCTTGGTTCTATGCAGATATGATGGGATGAGGAAGTGGAGCCAGCACAAGTGGTCCATCAACGTCGTCCAATATTGTGAATGCATTTACCGAGGGAGAGCAAGTAGAGAGCCGAGGGAGATCTGACCGAGGAGCTGACCGAGGTAGATCTGGCTGAGGTAGGTCTTATACTCCTAGGCCTAGGCAAGTTAAGGCCGGTGAGCCGATGTTGGAGGAGTTGTACTCAAAGTATGGAGTACCGAGAGAGGAGTACAAACTAAGTTATCTCCCTCATCCTACCTTTGAAATCGAGGAAGAGGAGCACCAATTCTACTATATCCTTAACCACGTCCATTTTTACTTCAAACAGTTCCAGCAAGGACTTCGACTTCCCTTAGATCCCTTCACAAATGAATTCATAGGAGACATGCAGGCCGTCCCGGCTATGCTAGGAGCCAATGCTGTGAGGTTCCTCGTAGGTTTCATTGTCTTGTGTCGTAGTTTGGGGTTTGAGCCTACCCAATCAGCCTTCCACCACTTCTTCTCAGTAGGGTTTATCAAGGACTCCAAGCTCATAGTGATAAGGAGTAACTCCAAGAAGCCAAAAATCATCCTTCCCATGTCAAGCAAGGTGTCTGGCTGGGACAATCAAGTTATAAGAGTGGAGAGCCGACAAGGATGGGAGTTTGCTGGTCCCTCGCATCTTTTTGCGGTGCCCAAGGAGGTACTGAGGGCTGAATGGACCGAGGCGTTGATAGGTCGGCTAACAGAGTTTGCCGAGGTAGGCCTCCTTGACTGGTCGGAGTTGGAGACGGACGACCGATATTACATCCAGGCCGGGATCATGCCCGGACCTAGGGACGGTCTGGAACCCCTCATCCCCGTTACTAGGGGAAGGAGATTTAATAACTGGAGGATTCATTCCGGCCTGGTCTTCTATTCTGACTGTGAGCGTTGTAAGCTTGATCCCAAGAATCAATGTCTGAGAGAAGAGGATGTTGTTAGCTGTAATTATTCCTCCTTCCTCTTCCCTTCATACTTGTAAAATTCTTTTTATATATCGATGTCGTAATCTAATTGTTTCCTCCTCGTATATGCAGATCTTACAGCTGAGCAGGAAGCAGAGATGGCTTCTAAAAATGTTGATCCATTTGTGTTGGCAAGGGCCAAGAGACGGGCAGCTAAGACCTTGACCATCGACTAGAGGAAGGACGACGCCACACGTCGTCAAGTCATCCTTGCTACCAAGGAGGCCGTCGCCATCCCATTTAAGCCAGCCGCGGAGGCCGTTGACGAGGAGGCCTCGGGGATTCAAGAGAAACAATTGATTGAGGGGCATAGCCCCCAAATCCCAACTGTTGAAACTGAGGCAGAGAGGCGAGGTGACCCTTATACTGTCGAGGAGACAAGTCTCGTCCACAGGACGTCGGGCCAAAAAAGGCCATCTGGTGCTGCTGAGGGGGAACCCCCCTTGAAGAAAGCTGCTGAGCCCTACTCGCCTCAAATGCTCACTCCTCATACCATCAATAATTATATAGAGGCCGAGCAGCTAGCCCGACAACTTTCCCTCCATCCAACCCTTAAAGTCCTGGATGTGCTAGCCAAGGAGGGCGCCCAGGTTAGAATGAGTCGAGCAGTCGTCCAACGGGCCATGGACGAGAAGCTTCTTGATAAGCTGATCAAGGTCAAGCACAGCAAGGAGAATATGGCCAATAGGAAAGGCCTGATGATTGCCGAGGTAACTTCCTTGTTATTTCCTTCTCGTACTTTTTACTTACGTATTTTTGCTGATGTTGATTTTATGTTGTAGCTTGCTACCATGGTTGCATGAGAAAACATCCATAACAAGGTTGTGGACGAGCAGATCGCTAAACATAAAGCTCGGCTCGGTAAGGGGGAGGCCGATGTAGCCGCAGCTGCTGTCTTGTTCGAGGCTCTAAGGGCAGAGCTAGAGGCCGAGCGGACACCCAAGGCAATGGCTGAGGAGATGGCCGAGGAAGCCATGATCCGAGCCGAGGAAGCCCTCAAGCTGAAGGATGACGAGAAGGCCGAGTTGGAGAAGCTCCAGGCCGAGACGCTGAAGAAGGCCGAGGTGGTTGAGGCTGCGCGGCTGGAGCTGGAGGCAAGTATTCCTTCCAAGGAAGAAAATGAATTTGCCCAGTTCAATGATAGTCTGGCCTTTACTGAAGATGTCAATGATAAAACTTCCACCATGTTCATGGATGGCTACATGCACTTGGCGCGGTGCCTTATGGCAGATTCCTCCCATTGCCTGGATCTGGCCTCCATTGCTCGGCTCATATGCCAGGATGGGTACGATGAGGCCACTGGGTCTCTTTACAACGTCGTTCCCTTCTCTGAATATGCCTTAGGGGTGATTGCCGAGCAGGATGCTCAGGCTAGCCGAGCAGCTTGGATTCCTCTGTCCATCGATCCTGACAACATCAACGTTTTAATCGTAAAGATCGAGGATGAGATGGATGTGGAGATAGAGAGGGAGACTGCCGAGGAGCCTATCAATGAGGAAGCTCAAGTTGATGCTGAAGCTTAAACTCAGCATGCCAATATTTCCACCAGCGCTGAGACGGAAGATGATGCCGCGACACGAACTTTTACTGAGGAGCCTTTCGAGAGGACTTAGTTTTTATTTTTATTTTTATCTTCATATAATAGGATAAGGCCATTGTAATTCATCGTTTTATCAATGAAATGTGCATTTCCTTTATGCTTGCTTTAGCTCTTGATATAAACTGCTTGTATACATTCATAACTTTAGGGGAAATATGAGGAGGGGCTCCTCGTACTTCACTTTTGATTGTCTAAAACGAGGAGGCTAGCTCGATTTTAGATACTTGGCAATATTACATGAGTCATTAGGCCGAGGATGGTTCCTTGATCTTGACTGTTGGATTTTTCTTTTTCATCTCTTTAAGACGAGGAAGATGACTTGTATATATGTCTAGGATGGTTCTGCCTGTAGTCGTTATGCCGAGGTGATTCCTCGGCAAGACGTGAGGCTTGCCCTTCTTTTTCATCTACTTATGCCGAGGAAGGTGACTCGTGCATAGGTTTTAGATGTTTGCCAGTTAGTCGTTTAGGCCGAGGTGTTTCCTCGGCTAAACGTTTGGCTTGCCCTTCTTTTTCATCTCCTTATGCTGAGGAAGGTGACTCGTACATAGCCTTTAGATCTAGCTGGTCTCACCTATCCATGACGAGGAGGAACTCGCTCGGTCATAGGTCTTGGGTGATTTATGGTGGGAGCTTCTCCCTTTGAAGGTTGAGGAGGGTGACTCCTCGTCTTCCAGTGTTGTCTTGGTAGTTGCTTTGCATGTTGAAGAAGTAAATTTCATAAACTGAACTGATTACATCAAACTGCAATCCTACCTTACTAAAAAAGTAAAAGACTAACACTGACTAATCTATTACATAAAAGCAAACTAAAATTAATTATAATACTTTCGTAGGTTGTTAGAGTGTCACGGATGCTTGAGCTCTTTCCCCTCCTTAGTCTTTAATCTGTAAGTCCCTTCTCGAATGACTTAGGTTATGATGTAGGGACCTTCCTAATTTTGGGAGAGCTTGTTTTGTTCAACCTTCCATCCAGTAGCTTCAATCTTTCTAAGTACCTGGTCTCCTACTTGGCATACTCTTCTGTTGACCCTTTTGTCATGATATGCCTTGGTCCTTTGCTTGTAATTCACCATTCTCATCTGAGCAGCTAGTCTTTTTTCATCTATTAGGTCTAGGTCTAGGAGCCTATTGACCTTATTGACTTTCTCCTCGTAGTTGGAATTTCTTATAGTAGGGATAGCCATCTCATCTGGTGCCATAGCCTCAGAACCGAAGGTTAATGCGAATGGGGTTTCTCCGGTTGGCCCCCGGGTGGTTGTGCGAACAGCCCACAAGGCTAAGGGAAGTTCGTCCAACCATCTACCATCACTTCCTTCCAGGTTCTTAGTAAGGGCTGTAAGTACCAATTTGTTGGCTACCTCCGCTTGTCCGTTACCTTGGGGTCTGCTTACAGATGACTTGATGTGACGAACTCCGACTCTGCTCAACTCTGCTGTGAATGATGTAGAAAATTGGAGACCATGATTCGAGATGATGGTGTGTGGAACCCCAAAGCGACACCAGATGTGGTCATGGACAAAGTTGATTGCATTTTTTTCCATTATCTTGGCTAACGCCTTTGCTTCAATCCATATTGAAAAGTAGTCGACTGCTACTATCACATACTTGCAATTACATCGGGCGGGAGGGAAGGGTCCGATGATGTCGATCCCCCACATATCAAATGGCCACATAGGTATTATGAGAGTTCTCTCGACTGTCAGGAGTCTAGGAATGTCTATGTACCTTTGTCACTTGTCACATTTTCTCACATAGACTTGCGCGTCCTACCTCAGGTTCAGCCAATAGTAACCTAGCGTGATGATTTTTGTCGGCTAAGGTTCTGACCCCCGGGTGTCTTCCGCAGATGCCTTCATGGACTTCGGCCAAGAGATTCTCAATTTCCTTAGGATAGACACACCTCAGCAGGGGCTTAGTGAAGGATCTTCTGTAGAGGACTCCGTTCATTACAGTGAACCTTACTAACATTTTCTTGACAAGTTTAGCATATGCTTCATCTTCTGGGAGTTGGCTCTTCTCGATGTAGTCCATGTAATCATCTATCCAGCATCTCTCCTCTCAATCTAGGAGCATTACTTGTAACCTCTCATAGGCGGGTTCCTCATCAAAGACTACGTATGGTTTAGAGTTAGACTCGATCACATCCATAGTTGCTGGTTTAGATAGAACATCCGCAATTTGATTGTCTTCCATGCCTATCTGACTGATTTCGAAGAATTACAGCTTCTTTCTCATATCTAGGACCAGGTCCTTATACTTAGTAAGAATATGATTTTGAGTATTATACTCTCCCTTCACTTGCTTGACAACAAGTTGGGAGTCACAGAAAGCCGCAACTTTAGTTGCTCCATAGAAGGGAGCCAACTCGATGCCAAATATCAGAGCTTCGTACTAGGCCTGGTTGTTGGAGGCGGGGAACTTGAATTTGATGATGTCTTGGATGGTGTGCTCTCCCTCAGGACTTTCTATCATAACGCCAGCTCCGTTTCACTCCTTTGTGGCTGAACCATCAGTGTGTAAGACCCAACAGTTGGATGGGAGCTCGATTGTAAATCCTTCTTCCTCTGGCATGTTATGCTTACAGGAGGTGGGGACGTGTTCACCCATGAAGGCAGTTTCGACCATGAAATCAACCACAGGCTGAGCTAGGAGAGTCTTTCTTGGTTGGTACGTGATATAAAACTCCGTAAGAGCGATTGACCAATTGAGGAGACATCCAGAGCTATCTAAATTGTGTAGGATTTTCTTCAAGGGCTCATTTGTATACACAGTGATGGGATGTGCAGAAAAGTAGGCACGTAGTTTCCTTGATGCAATGACTAGAGCGTACGCTACCTTTTCCGCGTTGAAATATCTACTCTCCACGTCTGACAATGCCTTGGAGACATAGTAGACTGGTTTCTGAGTGCCTTCATCATTCCGGACGAGTACCACTGCCACTATGTGGTCCGTGGCGGCTAGAAAGACATATAGCATCTCGCTAGTAATCGGACTACTCAACAAGGGAGGGGAACCTAAGTACTCCTTCAACTGGAGGAATGCTTCTGTACATTCAGGAGTCTAGGAGAAGCTCTTGGCCCCCTTCAAGACCTTGAAGAAATTGGCAGTGATTTATCAGTGGCTTGGCAATAAATCTCCCGAGAGCCGCTATTCTTCCATTCAATCTTTGAACCTCCTTGATGTTGGTAGGTTCCTTCATATCGATCAGGGCTTTGATTTTTTCAGGATTTACCTCGATTCCCCTCTGAGATACCATAAAGCCCAAGAATTTTCTGGCAGTCACCCCAAATACAGATTTACTTGGATTCAGCTTCATGTTGTTGGCTCGTAGATTGTTATTGGTTTCTTCCAATCAGGGGTGTGACTGCCATCCTTTGTCTTTATGACCATGTCATCAATGTAGGCCTCCTTGTTACGGCCTATTTGCTCCCCAAAAACTTCATTGACCATGCGTTGGTAAGTTGCGCCCGCATTTTTGAGCCCAAAGGGCATCATGATGTAACAATAATTGCCTCCAGACGTTTGAAAGGCAGTCTTCTCAATATCTTCCTCTCCCATTTTTATCTGATGATAGCCTGAATAGGAATCTAGGAAGCTGAGAGTTCGGTGTCCGGCTGTGGAATCTACCAACTTGTCAATTCTGGGGAGAGGGTAACTGTCCTTTGAGCAGGCCTTGTTGAGATCGGTGAAATCAATGCACATTCGCCACTTCCAATTTTGTTAACCATTACCACGTTGGCCAACCAAATGGGGTATTTCACTTTCCTTATGATTCCGGCGCTTAGTAATTTTTGCACCTTCTCCTTGATAGCTTCCTCCTTGTCATTTGCAAAGATCCTCATGGTCTGCTTGATGGTTTTAGCGGATGGATCAACTTCCAAGCGGTGGAGGGCTACTTCTTCTTTGATTCCTCATATGTCCTCGACTTTCCAAGCAAAAACATCTAAATTATTTTTCAGAAGGGTGATGATTTCTTCCCTTTCCTATTGGGAGAGCTGGCCCCCGAGTTTGATTTTTTGTTCTGGATAGTCAGGATTGATGATTATTTCTTCCAGCTCATCTACGGGCTCCATTTCTGGACCGTCACGGAATTCTAGAGATTCAATGATAATTTCTCTAAGTCTCCTACCCTCGTTATCATTTACGTTAAGGCCTTCCTCCTCCATTAGTTCATCTACGTCGGGCAGGTCGACTATTCTCAAGTCAGTATTTGGGTTGGCCCCCCGAGTTCTGGCCGCTGATGAGAACAGGATCAGTCTCCAGGACGGACGGAACTATGGCATTGTCTTCTTCAATTTCTAGAACCATGGGCTCCTCTTCTTGTACATCGACAATCAAGCTCATCCGGGAGCTGGTGTGGGTAGTTTTTACGAACTTAGAGATTTTCATGTTATCTTCTGGTGTATCTATCTCCACCCTTTGAGATGTTTTTTGGCTCTTTACGACATGCTCCAAGAAGTCCTTGGTAGTCGCCCTCACGCATCCAATTCCAGCACGAGTAGGAAATTTGACTCGTTGGTGAGGAAGGGAGGCGACCAACCCAAGTTTTGCTTGACTTGGAATGCCTAAGATTGTGTGGTAGTCACTAGTCAGATCCATGACCACAAAAGTGACTGTGGCCACAGTTCAGAAGGGATCTTCACCGACTTCCAACAGTAGATCAATAGTTCCCTTGGCACCGACCTTGTGATTGGTGAACCCTTCTAGTCTACCATGGTAAGGTTCCAGAATGCTATCTTTCAAGCCCATCATCTGGAAGGTGGAGTAATAAAGAATGTCCCGAGAGGCCCCCATGTCAATGAGGAGTCTCTCGGATTCACAGTTGTCAATTCTCCCTTTTATCACCAAGGGTTGCTCACGGGCTGCACGGCTTTCAGCCAATTCGTTGGGGGAGAAACTGATGACCTCTTCTGCCTTATGAACCCAGGCGGGGACATGGTAGACTTTGCTTAGTTCGTGAATTTGGTCTCTCAGTTTCCTGGTGGAGATCGTCTCTTATCTGATTACATGCAATTTGGCCCTAGGAGGCCTAGGTTCAATGTCGTCGTCCTTATCTTCGTCTTCACTCTCGTCCTCCTTCCTTTTTCGCTTGCCACTTTTTCATGACATAGCGATCAAGTTTGCCTTCATCAACCCACCTTTGGATCATTCTTTTGAGGGCAATGTAGTTTTCAGTGTTGTGACCATGGTCTTTGTGGAAATCACAGTATTTGGAAGGGTCACGAGGATACTTTGGTTTGTCATTGAGTGGACGGGGAGGTGGATGATTCACCAACTGCATGATTTATGTGATAGGCTTGGTGAGGGAGGGGTTAAGATCTCAGCCTTTTCAGTTCCCCGTGTTCTATTCTTTCCTTTATAGCCATTTCCGTTGGAAGCATGGTGAGTTCCAGCTGCTTCCGTTTCTGTTTTGTCAGACCTCTTCTTGCTTTTCTCTTCTGCCATGGCAATCGCATAAGCCACGTTGTATAAGTCAGACTTGGACTTCGGCTCTCTGGCGGAGAGTTCATATTTAAGCTATCTGAATCGTAATCCGGAATTGAAACACACAATTACTTCCCTGTCAGAGAGGCTTTCCTCCACTTGGTCTACCATGGCTCGAAATCGGTTATAGTAGCTTAATGTGGTTTCATTCTTTCCTTGCTCGATGTTAGCAAGGTCAGTCAACATTTTCTTCCTCTTCCCTGCCGTGGCAAAATGATCTAGGAACTTCCTCCTCATATCCCTCCAGCTATCAATGCTTCCCTTTTTCAACTCACGGAACCAGGTCAAGGTTGTTCCGGAGAAGGTACTTGCAAAGGCTTTACAGAGAATATCATCTTCTTTGGTGAGGAGGGCCATGATAGATTCAAAGCTTTGCACATGGTCCCATGTGTCAGAGGTTCTCGCATATTTGTCAAAACTCGGGACCTTGAAGGCAGGGTTTGGTGGTGTATCATTTATTCTTTGCGAGAAAGGACGGGTTGCACTAGTTTCATCTTCTTTCTCGTCCTTCCTTCCCATTTTCATCTCGTCAAGTCTCTTTTTCAAGAACAATAACTCTCTAGCATCAATCTCATTTTCAGAGCTGAATGAGAGCTTCGGTGGGAACTGGGTGGGAACTTCGGTGGGAACTTTCTCTTGGGTGACCATTTACCCTGCTATGTTCGTGAACAGTCCCGGTTGTTCTCTCCTCGTCTAGAGGGTGTTTTTTCCTTCCTCGACTCCCCTTCATGGTGCAGTAGCATTCTATAAGGACGAAGGCTCCTCGGCTTACCAAAGTTTCTGGGATGAGGTGAACTATGCCGAGGATGATAGTTATGATGAGGAGACATGTTACGATGAGGAGGGGAGAAATGTCTAGCCTGACTGAGCCTTGCTCGCAAGTCGGCCGAGTTAACCTCCTGCTCCCTCATATTCAAGTGGCTTCTCAGGTCTACCACATTATCATTTCAATGTTTATTTGACCGAGGACAAGGAGGAGCATCCCGGAGGTTTTGCATAGGTAGTACAGGAAGTTCATGGGGAGGGGGATCTTGGCCACGAGGAGGGCTCCTCTGACTACCTCGTTTGTTACCCTAGGGTTCCCTTCCACGAGAATTTCCTGTCCTCGAAGGCCTAATGAACTCGGCCATTGAATTTTTGGGATCCAATTGCAACAGATCATTTTGGGTTTCATAAATACGTTGCAAAGTCTTCATCTGTTGATGCAAGAGTATATGATGATCAATAGGCTGGGTGGAATTCTCAGCTCTTTCTGTGTCAGCATTCCTCGTCGTCGGTCTGCTCATAGCTCGCTTTCCATGTGGACGACGACGAGGAGGGTTGGTAACTACCTCGGCAGCTGACTGATTTTGAGAACGGAGAGTCATGCTAAGGGGAGGTGGCCCTTCGATCTGAGGTGGAGGAGGAAGAAGCACTCCATTGGTGGGAGGGATGTCTTCGACGTGAGCTCGTTGCTCCTTGTTAGTAACACTTATGGTATTTCCGTCTTCCATTGGTATCAGAATTGTAGTTCAAATAAAATTCTTATCAAAACCAAACATAATTGCAAACGGGCCAAACTTCCAAGGGAACAAATTTTCAGGCTAACAGAATTCCGGCAGAAGAAGTAATTCCGGCCAAAATAGAAAAAATTTCGAACGTCAAAACAGAAATTTTCCAGACAACCCGAAATTCTTCTTGCCAAAATAGAATTTTTCCGATCAAATCAAACTTTCTCAATCAATGAAATTTCAAGGCGAAAGCAGTTTTCAGGCGAAACTGAAGTTTTTCGGCCAAAATTGACTTTTTTCGGACGGAAAAATGTTCAGGCGAATGTCTATTTCAAGCTTTTCAACTGGTATTTCGGATCGTTTCCCGACAATGGAACCAAACCGATACTGCCATAAATGATCGGATCAGCCCAAATCTGGCGATAGGTTATATTCGAGCAATTGATCAGCCTGAAACAGAGAAACAAACATGTAAACTAAGCCGGGGCCTCTCCGGCGTGAGAGTAAATATTTGCTTTGTGAGAGAGAGAAATCAATTTAACAGAGTTTAGAGTCAAAAGATAACCTACCAAAAAATGTGAATTATGGCTTGTATTTATATGTGTGGCAATGTATAATCCATGTTGAATTTGATTTTATAAGAGATAAGATATAAATCCTAAGATGATTATATTTGATGAGTCCTTGTTGGACCTGAATTTGTATATGTGAGGTGGTTACAATCATAGAAATATTATAACTGCTCAATGTCCTTAATTGAATTGAACTGGTATAAACTGCAAGCCGAGATGGCCTCTCCTCGTCATACATGGCCACGTCGGCCTACGATGAGCCGGGGAAGAGATAAGAGACAATGGAAAAACCCCTCATGGTTTGATTGCCGAGGACGCCTCCTCGTCGTCAAGAGAGATCAGCTCTGCATTGGAGGGAGGTCTCCGTCGGTATTGAGTCGGGCCTTGGTCATTCCGCCTGTTATGTCTTGGTCGACCTAGGGGAATGACGAGGGGGCTTGGTACGAGGAAGCCCATTTCCTTCCTCGTATATGAGACTTGATTGGATTATGTTTAGGGCCCAATTCACTTGGGCCTTGCCCGGACTAGCCCAAATTCGTATCTCGGTTTATACCGTTCTATCTTCCTTCTTTTTCCAGCACATACATAATGCCAATAAGAAATGACAAATTGAATGTAGTATCAGCGCAGAATTTTAGGAAATGTGGTCAAGATTACTTGGGGGAAAACCATTATAATTGAGCTAGCCAAATTTATTATACAAAGGGGTCAAAACATAAATTTAGTGCACTAATTTTTCAAAATTAAGGGGGTCAAAATGTATAAATCTATTAATAGTAAAAAGGTATTTTTAAAAAAAAAAAAATTAAAAGTGCAAATTTTGACACATTCCAAAATTGAAGGGGTCGAATGACCCCCATTCCATTAACCTAGCCTCACCACTGTGTAGTATATAAACTTTACAAAACACAATCATGCATTAGAATGATAAGCTACTTCAGTTCCTGATGAAGGCATATAATGCTACAGCATAAAAAATTGATTCTTTTTTCCTAAAAAAGCACAATACTCCATTAATTAAGATTAGAAGTAACAAATAGAACAAAATATATCCATATCACACTAATAAACCAAACACCAACAATGAGAAATACAAATACCCCTCCCCCTTCTATACCGATATACCTCAATCCTTATCCCCCATATACCATACAAAAAAGAAAATAAAATAACAAAGATATACTAAAAATTAGGAAACACAAAAACCAATAATGCCTTACCAAGTAGTTCTTAACAACGAAATTGGTATTTCATGATGAATCTTGGGCTACCATCGAGGTAAAGAGGATCCGAGGTTCCTCTCAGAGCAAATGGAATTTTCAACCTTGATCATAAAAAAATTGGCAGGCTGAACCTTTTTGCAGCTGACATGATCGCTCCGATCCAATTACCTCCCCATAGATGCTTTAAACATGCATATTCCCTTCAGTTTTCTTAAAGTAGTCTCCTCGAGGCCTAAGGGTTTGCATCCAACTTTTATCTCCTCTGTGGCCATAGATCATAACTATAGAGATAACTAATAATGATAGGCAATTTATGTTAATTGAAACGGGATTAAGAGAATTTATAAAGGAAGAAGAGGTAGAAGAATGAAAGAAACCATGGCATTGCTAAATCAAGGAAGGAACTGAGGAACCAATGTTTGCAGGATCAAGCCAAGCACCACCAACACCAGATGTATTATTCCACATAAAAGAATTTGGATCAGATGATCCAAGTGGTGATCCGATTTCATTCTGCGTATTGAAATTCCAATCCAACCTAGTAGCGGTTTCCTCCATTTTCATTTCTTTCCCAAAATTTACACCCTCTTCATCATATGAATTTAAACTTATAAATCTCGGTTGCTGAAGACTAGAAGCTATTAATGAAGCCATAGAAGGAGAACTAGAACCAGAATTTGAAGATCCAAAGAGAGGATAGCTTGAGAGAAGTGAATTTGAATTGGGAATGTGATGATCACTACTACCCATAAATAATCCTGATGAAAACCCTAACCCCAAAGCATTCATTTGAGGTTGAAGATCATACCCTCCATTCTCAACACTAGAAATCCTAGAATTAAACCTAGGAAATTGATGGTTTAGCTCTGAAAGATTAGTAGGCATTCCATAAAACAAAGGATTAATATGGCTATCAATAGTACTTGGATTAGGGTTAGAAGAAGAAGAAGGAACATGATGATCAATAGAAGAAGATGATGAATTATTAGGTCTCTTGACTCTCTTGTTCTTTCTACAGCCACCGCCAACCGGAACACTCCTTAGGGTTCCGCCTCGAGTCCAATAACGCTTGCAGGCTTTGCAGAAGTGCCTAGGCTGAGAAAGACTGTAGTTGTTGTAATAGCAAAATTTGGTATTAGATGAATCGCAGCGCGGGCACCTTAAGGCTTGCTGTGGGTGTTGTTTTTGTTGTTCCTGCTGCTGATGTTGTTGTTGCTTCTGCTGCTGTTGTTGCTGACGTTGTTGTTGTTGCTGAGGCGTTTGTTTCTCCATAGATCTAGCTTTTGGATCATCAAGATTGGTGTGTTTCTGGTTAAATTTCAAGATAAGTGATCAAAAACAAAAGAAGAAACCATAAAAGTGTTATATTTAGAATGAGAAAAATAACAATACAAAGGAGAGATACTCAATCCAAAAGCAAGAAAACAAAAAAGTGTCATGTTTTTATGTAATAATTGAAAGAGACAGAGAGCCAATTACCTGTGGCCATTGGTTGGCTGTGGAAGGAGGGATCAGCAGCATCTTGTTGTCATGGTGAGAGTTATGAAGCATTTTCTTCTTTGAAGGAATCGTTGGAAACAAAGAGTAAACAGACAAAGAGCAGGTGTCGACCTGAGTCTTTGTGAAGATGATCAGTTGATATATTTAGAGAGAGAGAGAGAGAGAGAGAGAATGAAAGAGGAGATGCCAGAAAATTAAGTGATTGTTTAATATCGTTTCACGTGATTGTCTGGTTTAGATGACATCTAAAAATTTGTTAAACAATTATTAAAGCCAAAAAACACGGTTGATGTTTAACTAGGATTTGGCAAGCCGTTTGGACTGTTGGCCATAATCAACTCAGAGGGGGAATTGCATCAATAAGATTACTGGCTCCAGGCCAAAGTTCTCTATCTCAGCATCTGATATTTCTTTCCATATGAAAGGTTCAATTCTCGCAAGTGTTACTCTTGTAATATATGTTATTCATTAATAAAAAAACTCAAGTTTTTTTATTAAAAACAAGATTATTGGCTCCAACACTCCACCAAAAACCCACAACAGTTGTTTCAAATTCATGTTTTTTTAACGGATGGGATATATATCTTTTAACCACATAATTTGCTCAAGGAAATACTACTTCAAATAGCACTTCTACTGCCTGGGAGATAGTTTTTTTTAATTTTATTTTTTTGAAATCGAAGATAAAAAAAACTTCTGAGTATGAAACTTAATTAGAGATGGATGAAAATGATAACACATAACTCTTTCAGTGGGATGGAAATATTTGATTTAGAGAATAATATGCATATAATTGCCATTTGTAATAAAGGGACCAAATGTTAAGCTACAAGGACATTGTCAGAGTCCAAGGATTGAATTTGAACAGGACAGAAAATTAAAGCAAATATCTAGAGATATGAATCTTGAGGGATTCGAGAAAAAGAGAACAACTACATGACATAGCATAAGCCCCAGCACCCACCATTCCTTTGTTATTGAGAGAGAGAGAGAGAAATAAGGGAATCCCTAGGGCTGAGCTAGCTCATTACCCAATGTAGTTATACAGCAAATCCCACTCCCAATTCTCCCTTCTTTTAAACAATTTTTATTGTTATTAAATTATATATGAAAAGAATAATTTAATACTTGTTAATTGTTTGTCACTTTATATATAATAATGGTTTAAAACTAGAAGAAATCCTACTTCATATTGACATCAAGATCCAATATGGTCTGTCATCAAGTGGCACAATGACATGTTCCCGATTCTTCTGTATCACCGAGCTCAACACCTGCTCTTTCAAGACTCGATTAATAGTAATACATAACAACAGAAAATTTTGAAATGGTTAATTAGTAATGAATTCTTGTCACAATATTTTGTAATGAACTAATCTTAAAAAAAGATGTCTAATTAATATTAATTTTTGGCCAATGGACTCAATAATACGTAAAAGTATTGCTTAAGTAAGCATAAATATATTTAATATACATGTTATAATCACACTAATGTTTACGGTGTCGTGTCGTAAAAGATATTAAAGATATTTATGTAGTTATACACTTCGAAAGTGATTAAAAATTCTAAAATATGCACCAAACATAAAAACAGACATTTATTCAGATTCTGATATAATTATAAACTAATTATTATTATTTTTATTTTCTTTAAGGTAAGGAGAGTACATGAGCAAGTATAGATGCTAGTGTGTGAAAATTCCATAGAGAAAGGGACAAGAGGGAGCATGTGGGAGACTACAACTCAGACTGAAACATGGTTAGACCACACTAAATTATCCCCTATAAATTCCCCAAAATTCTCTTTAGTTTGGAGAGAAAATAAAACGGTTCATTGTGTCAGTCTTATTGCATAATGAGACATATAACTGTATTTTCGATCTGTGAGTTTGTGTGTGAATTAGAGAGAGAGAGAGAGAGAGAGAGCGGCCACTTTGATTCTTTGAACCATGTGGTGAGCAGCACAGACAAAGGTAAAAGCAAATGACACTGTAGGTACAAGTTGGGGAACAATTTGATTTTGTAGTCTTCCAAGAGATTACCTCATTTCCCATCTAACATTATCCCATCATTATACCAACCCCCCCCCCCCCTTACCTGATCAAGCTTAATCTTTCTAATCTTGTGGTACTTATAATAAGTAGTTTAAAGTATCTGAAAATGTCAATGACATTGAATAGGTTTGAAAAACACAGTATTGTCACGAGTGTTAGACAACACTGATTACAACACGTAAAAATAACCACTTTAAAATAATAGAAAGAATTAACCAGCGAAAAAATTGTACAATCAGAAAATTTTCACAAGTTATATAATTATAACTTGTAATAGCCTCATAGTTAAATTAGACTTTCACTATATATATATATATTAAGTACAAAGTCTATAACAACTCGTATACTCTAAAAAAAAAATGAAATACAAAACATGATAGGTAGAAGAACATAAAAAGAAACAACACTCTAAACACAATCAAAAGACAAGACCAAATCAGTATTCAACAAACACTCTATGAAAACTGGATTGTATTGGGTGAGGTGTTGCAACATCCCTATCAATAATGGTCTAAATATAAAAGCTATATTTCTAAGTGTATATCAATCTTCATTGCAGCAACCCTTATGTAGGCTTGACAGCCTTGGTAGCTACTCAATCTCACCATATTTCAGCCATGTGAGAGAAGTAGAACAACATTTCCACTTTCAGCTCCACCTTTCATGTTTGTAGGGAGACTTGGTATTCTCTTGCCTCATTGCTTGTACATCTAAGCTTTTTCAGCCTTGTACACGTTATCTTCGGTCCCTCTCTATGTAGATAAGTCTATAACAACTTTTACATGGTCTCCACTTTTACACATAAATGAGGATTTTTATGTAACTTCCTTTCCTAAACATTTGTCACTCCTTAATCAGGCTTTTATGACTTGTTCAAACACATTTCTAACAAACCAATAGAAGACTTGTAAACAATTAACTATTACTTTGTAATTTATAAATAACATGTAGTAACTATCCTCATTTTAAAATGACAGCACGATTGCAACACATGAGGCAACACCAGTGACAACACTGGTGTGGCAACACAGGAGACAACAGCAATGGAAACACCGGTGTTAACAATAACAATCTCCCCGTTAGTTACATATTTCTTCACAAAATACTGTTGAAATATTGGGTGAATATTATGGTGAATTGAAAAGTCAACAAGGAGTCTAAAATCCAAAAGACACCACAGTTCAAATTCTACGAACTGCTCGGCCGAGCAAGGCATAAGCCTCGGCCGAGCATGACTGTCCAGAAACATGACTCTTCTGTTAGACTTTGCTCGGGCCAGGCACCAAAGTGCTCGGCCGAGCAACTAGCCTATGCTCGGGTGAGGCACCAATGGTGCTCGGCTGTGCAGTTGCTGTCTGTTTAGATTGATGTCCGAATAGGTGCTAGCTTGGAGGGTTGTGACTTTTGTGAAACAGTCACAACTGACTCAATCTACCCTATATATAGACCTCTATTCCTTCATTCAGTCATCAAGTAATCCAACCAAGTTGTTATCAAGTCAAACACAAGAATTTAATTCTCTCTCTCCCTCATTCAAAGTATTTTGATTCGTTCATAGAGTTCATTCATCATTCCTTCTTCAAAGTTCGAAGACTAAGAGCAAGTCTGAATTTGGTTCGCCCGTCAAGGTTAGATAAAGTACACACTAACTCTTGGTAAAAAGCGTTGTATCTTGGGAGACATTCGCCATCGATCCGTTTGCACAATTACGGAGGCGAAATATTGTCTTAAGAAGATTTGCTTCGGCATACCTCGCTTTAATCTCCGTCGTTTGATTTACGTATTGAAGATTTATCTAAACATTTACAAAATAATCTTAAGACAATATTTTCAGGTATTTGTTTTGAATTTTATCTTCTCTACTTCATCTCTTATTGGATTTTCTGTTTTCGTAACAGAAAATGACTAATGGAAATGACTCCATTAGTAGTGAGACTATTACAACGAATCCTAATGCAATAGGGAGTACTTCAAGTGCTGATCAACTTATGATGCCACCGGCCTCGCATTAAGAGAAACCGGAAAAGTTCAATGGGGCTGATTTCAAACGTTGGAAACAGAAAATGTTGTTCTATCTCACAACGCTTGGACTAGTAAAGTTGTTACGTGAAGAATGTCCCATAGCGGCGGAAGGTGTAGTAGACAAGGCTACACAAATGGCTATTGATGCATGGAAACATGCTGATTATCTATGTCGGAACTATATTTTGAATGGACTAGACAACACATTATATAATGTGTATTACTCCATTCAAACTGCAAAAGGACTTTGGGATTCTCTCGACAAGAAATAAAAAAACAAAGATGCTAGAACAAAGAAGTTCTTTGTTGCAAAGTTTTTGGATTTTAAAATAAATGATTCTCAAACTGTAATGAATCAGGTCGAAGAGGTGCAAGTCCTATTTCATAACCTTGAAGCCGAAGGGATGCAATTAAGTGAGTCCTTCCAAATTGCATGTATGATTGAGAAGTTGCCTCCTTCATGGAGAGATTTCAAAAACTATCTCAAGCACAAGCGCAAGGAGATGTCAATGGAAGACTTGCTTGTTCGTCTTCGCATTGAAGAAGACAATCGAAGTGAAGAAAAGAAAGCTAATGCACGAAACATGGAAGCGAAGGCTAACATGGTGGAAGAATCCCGACCCAAGAACAACAAAAGGAAGCATGATGACTCTTCTAAGAAGAATTCAAGTAATGACAGCAAAAAACGCTTCAAGTTCAAAGGGGACTGCTACAATTATGGAAATAGCGGTCATCGGGCAAAGGATTGTCGAAGCAAGAAGAAGAAGCCTCCCCAAGCAAACATGACTGAAATAGATAATCTATTTGTGGGTGTCTCAGAAGTAAGTCTGTCTGCCGTTGTATGTGTAGCCAACTTGGTGTTAAACGTCAAGGATTGGTTGGTGGACACCGGAGCCACTCGTCACATATGTGCCGACAAAAACTTGTTCGCAGAATACAAGAAGATGGAACGTGAAGATTTTCTCTATATGGGAAATTCTGCAACCTTCAATATTGAAGGCATTGGGAAGGTGATCTTGAAGTTCACATCGGGAAAGGAACTTACTCTCAACGATGTGATGCATGTACCCGACATAAGAAAGAATTTAATTTCTGGTTCTTTACTTAGTAAGAAAGGCTTCAAAATTGTATTTGAATCTGATAAGTTTGTACTTACTAAAGGAGGAATGTATGTTGGAAAGGGATACTTGCTAGATGGCCTATTTAAGGCAAATGTTGTTGTAGTGGACAAGAAGTCCACATATTTGTACCCTCAAGTGATAAATGAAATTTACAATTCTATTTACTTGCGTGAGTCTTCTAATTTATGGCATAGTCGTTTAGGACATGTGAATCGTGCTTCTTTGAGAAAGCTTGTTGGTTTAGGACTTATTCCAAAACTTGATTCAATGAAAAGTCACAAATGCGAAGTTTGTATTGAAGCAAAGTTTTCAAAGAAACCTTTTAAACCAGTTGAATGGACTAGCCAACTGTTGGGATTAATCCATGTGACTTAAAGTTTGTCCCAACTTGAGGCGGAAAGAAATACTTTGTTACTTTTATTGACGATCGAAGTAGATATTGTTATATCTGTTTGCTAAGTAGTAAGGATGAAGCAATTGATGCTTTCATCACTTACAAAACTGAAGTTGAAAATCAACTTGAAAAGTCAATTAAAGTATTAAGGTCCGATAGGGTGGTGAATATGAATCAACGGAATCTAGTAACCTACGTTCCAAATACGGTATCATTCATCAAACAACTGCACCCTATACTCCGCAGCAAAAGGGTATTGCTGAGAGGAAAAATAGAACTATAAAAGATATGGTTAACTGTATGCTTGGAAGTTCGGGTTTACCACAAAACTTGTAGGGGGAAGCGGTGTTATCTGCTAACTCTGTGTTGAATAGGATTCCATACAAGAAAACTAGTTCCATACCATATGAATTGTGGAAAGGAAGAAAGCCTTCCTATAACTTCCTCAAAGTGTGGGGGTGTCTCACAAAATACTGTTGAAATATTGAGTGAATATTAGGGTAAATTGAAAAGTCAACAAGGAGTCTAAAATCCAAAAGACACGACAGTTCAAATTCTATGAACTGCTCGGCCGAGCAAGGCATAAGCCTCGGCCGAGCATGACTGTCCAGAAACATGACTCTTCTGTTAGACTTTGCTCGGGCGAGGCACCAAAGTGCTCGGCCGAGCAACTAGCCTATGCTCGGGCGAGGCACCAATGGTGCTCGGCCGAGCAGTTGCTGTCTGTTCAGATTGATGTCCGAACAGGTGCTAGCTTGGAGGGTTGTGACTTTTGTGAAATAGTCACAACTGACTCAATCTACCCTATATATAGACCCATATTCCTTCATTCAGTCATTAAGTAATCCAACCAAGTTTTTATCAAGTTAAACACAAGAATTCAATTCTCTCTCTCTCCCTCATTCAAAGTGTTTTGATTCGTTCAAAGAGTTCGTTCATCATTCCATCTTCAAAGTTCGAAGACTAAGAGCAAGTCTGAATTTGGTTCGCCCGTCAAGGTTAGTTAAAGTGCACACTAAATCTTGGTAAAAAGTGTTGTATCTTGGGAGACATTCGCCATCGATCCGTTTGCACAATTACGGAGGCGAAATATTGTCTTAAGGAGATTTGCTTCGGCATACCTCGCTTTAATCTCCGTAGTTTGATTTACGTATTGAAGATTTATCTATACATTTACACAACAAATACAAAGTGATGTTCCTGAATATGGGTGTTAGTTATGTAACTCCTAATTATATCTCCCTCTTAATATTATACTCCTTACTTGTAGCTCTAAAATAGATCAATCTTTCATCATTATTTGGACCTATAATAAAACTAAAGAGCAGATAATATATAATGTCAACATCAATTAATTTTGCGGAGCAAAATGACGAAACTGCTACAAATCTCGTTTGGTAACACATGAAGTAACACTAGTAGCAACACCCGTGACAACACTAGTGTTTGCAATAACAATCTCCCCCTTAGTTTCACATTTATTCACAAAATAAAAGTGATGTCCCTGTAAGACAATGTTTGACAAGAAACGCATCTCCCCTTTACATTGATCTTACCCTTAACAGTAAAATTCCCTTTAGTGTAAGATTTTATTCAAAAATAGAATCAAATGTTGTAACATTTTCCTAACATCTAACATTAATAGGATAACCATTTCAATCTCTCATTCAACACATGACATATTCCTGCCATATTTATAGATTATCACTTAGAATTGTCGGGAATATAGCGTAATACAAACCACCATCATCAATAGTAACCACAACATCACTAGTGACCACTCTCCCCCTTTTTGTGAAGAAAGTATCCTCAAAAATTCAACATGGACTGCAATAATATTTACTATATGGGCAGTCTACCTTTAAACCTGTATATAAGACATTCACAAGGCAAAACACAATTTTGACCTATGTTGACTTATGTGTTGTTACTAGAGTTGGTAGCATAATAGACAACATATTCTTCAACATTTGCAGATGGGTTAGTGGTATCGACATGGGCTAAAGTATTCTGATCAAGAACATTCTCCCTCACGAAATTTTTTGCAAACCTTTGGTGAAGCTGAGTTAAGTGACAATGTTGGCTCGTGTGATGATACTAGTGTTATCCGCACCTATTCCAGTATATGTTTCTGAATTATTCAATGGGATAGTGTGGGATCTTGTGTCTGAGAGATCGCAGGGAGAGCCATTGAGACAGGAGTAGGAGGGGAATTAACACAACCAATTCAAGGGCTGGTGTTGTGGAAAGTGTTGTTGTAGACGATGTCTCCATTGGAATGGCAACACTTTAAGCAACAGTGGAAGGGGCTAAGGGTAAAATGTTCTTGGGTGAAGCAGTTTGGGAGTTTTTCGAAGGACTGGCCATGGCGGAATTTAGAAGGAAGTAAGCTGAATATGGAGGGTTTCATAGAGAGATCTAGAGAGAGACGAAAAGAAGAGTGAGAATCGGTGAAGAGATGAATGACGGTGGAAGGTGGAGTAATTAAGGAATTGAGGGAAAGAAAATAGGGATTGCTTTGACAAGATTGAAAACAACCCATATTTATCTCTTAATTTTAAAAACCTTTTTATCAATAAAATTTATGACAAACTCTAAAAAAAAAGGTAAAAATTACCCTATCCCAACTTCTCACAACATAAAATCTGGCCACATTGTTTTTTTAATATATAAATAAAATCAACTAAAAGTAATTACAAAAAAATTCAAAAATTTTGGATTTTCATATTTGAAAATTAAGTTCAAATCAATTTGAACTTCAAATAATAGAAAAATTCTTAGAGTACATTTAGCTGGGGGAAAATTAATGATTTTTGTTAAAAACATTTTGATTTCACAAACTCTAAATTTATGAAAATAGACTTTTTGAAATTCAAAATTTAATTAATAAAAATCTGAAACTAAAAAGAAGAAATAAAAAATAAATATAGCACCTACTAATATGTTGCTAGCAATTGGGTAACACATAAGATAATACATTTGAATACGACCCTCTTGATATTTATAAAATATATGAACTTTTAATTATCAATTACATAGAAAATTTTAATCAAACTTTGCAATTAATTTATTTACAAGGGATCATCGTATTAGCGAGCTTCGTGCCCCGAGTTTTTATTAAAGTATAAAGCTATATATATTAAGTTTTATAAATTTCAAGTATGGTACACCGTAGTAGTGAGCTCAATGACCCTAATATTGAGCATAAAACCAATACATTATACTCACGTTTCGCAAGTAAGCATCGTCGCAACGAACGCCGTTCCCCGAGTTACTTTAGGAGTATTTCAAACAATATTTGACTATTAAATATCAACTACGTAATTAGTGACTTTGTCACTTTAAGAACAAAGGGAAACTTATCAACATGTTAACATAATTATACACTTATAATAGAACAAAAAGGTCAGCAAAGTGCCACTTTGAAAAGACATGTGTAATAATTTTATTTTATTTTTAATTTTTTTATCAAAAAACTAAAAAGTGCCACTTTGAAAGGACATGAAATAATTTTATTTAAAAAAAAAAAACTAAAATTGAAAATTTTATCCAAAATGTTTTAACATTTAAGAAAACATCTACATATGCATAGATTACATAAGACAAATTTTCTTAAAAAAATTGTAAAAGTAGTAGAAATTGAATACATAGTATTAATATGCTCTGTTTGAATAATTTTCTTTTCAACCAAATCTTTTAAAAAATGATGACAGATACAAGCATCACTGTAAGTAAATTGATTAAGCTTATATTGTATAACTTGAGACCAAAAATCATCATTTAATATATTAAAAATACTCTTAAACATGTTAATAATTTTTTATTTTTATCTTGAAACATATATACATGTAAACCTAAAAAAATCAATAATAATAAGATAAGAATATTTATTATCTCTAAGGTTGTCTCCCCGAATTAGACCTATCAAATTCATCTGCAATAGTTGAATATTATGAGACATATCTGAGTGTTGTGAATTGTGTTGGAAAACACTATAGGAAACACAAATGTGTTTACCTTTAAGACAATCCGTACATAAAAAGTTTCCTTTTATACCAATAAACGAAATTTCTCTTACTGCATCTAACTCTTCAACTTCTTAAATTTCTGCATAAACCAAACCATAAAAATAATTAATTTCAGAAAAAAAATTAACATTTCATACCTATTGCTGAGTGCTGGGTTTGGTGTTATCACATTCTGGGCAACACTAGAGACAACACCTTCATAATCTAACAATTAATGCTCAAACACACTGAATATCATCGCTGTATGATCTGCTCTTCTAATGTTCTCCTCTTTGTTGTCTTCACCATCATTGAGTGACACCCACTACTTTTTACCAACCTTTCTTAAGTTATTATTACAATAATGTCTCAAACCCGAACATCTAGGACTTTGAAAGAACTCAAGTTGTTTAAGACCTAACTTGGTTAAATTCGAGGTTGAACTTCTTAATGGATTTCTTGTAGGAGGAACATTAGTAAAAGACCTCCAGGCCCAAACAATAATTAGTTTGATGGACGAACACTAAAGAGTCTTTAAATATGCATATGTAGTGAGATTAAGAAAAATGTTGGGTCTGGTGCCATCTACGTTGGGGACACCTAAATTAGGGGATTAAAAAACAAAATTCAGAATTCCTGACAACAACCAAGGGAGCGACCATGCCAAAGTGGATCGCGCGATCGCGCTGAGTTACTGGAAAAAGGGGGCGATTGGCCCATGCAAGGGGCGATCGCGCGGTGCTGCTTTATGGAGATGGGATGATCGCACCCTAGGAAGGGGCGATCGCGCCCTATGGCGGTTTTGTCCTGATTCAGCGGTAAATTCTGACTTAGGGTTAAAACCCTGCAGGGTTAGGAGTAGGGCCTATAAATATAGCCTACCCCCAACCACATATGGCTAGTTCCTTTGCTCATCAGTTTCTCTAGGTCTAAGGTTTGCACAAACAAGAATTCCTTGCAAGGATTCGTGCACTAGATTAGATATTGTATTTGGTTGATTTTCAGAAGATAATAATATTCTCTCCCTCTTCCCGTTTACGTAGCCAAATTGGTGAATCAGGTATATTCTTGTGTTGTGCGATTGTTGCTTGCTTTTAACTTCTACATAGATTTTGTTCTAACAAACTGATATCAGAACCGGCCAGGTTGAGAAAGGTCTAGGGCTATTTCGCTGCAGAAGAAGATGGGGGGAGGAATTGAATCACCGATCGACAAGTTTAATGGTAAGAATAGTTTTTCTCTATGAAAAATCAAGATGAAAGCCTTTTTGAGAGACAAGGGCTTGTGGGCTCCAGTGGCTGCTGCAATCAGGGATCGTCAGGATCCAAAGGGCAAAGCAGAAGCCGTTCCCACCGGGGTTGTCGTGGATGCAACAGCAAAAGGTTTGGTGAAAGTGAAGAAGATATCAGAGAAGGAAGAGGCAGATCTGGTCGCGCTAGACGAGAGGTCCCACTCTAAGATCATCAGGTGTCTAGATGATGATGTTCTAGCGGATATTCCAGATACCGATTTCGAAGGTATTTTGTGGCTTGCGTTGGAAGACATGTACTTGACACAATCATTGACCAACAAGCTATATCTGAAGTAGAGGCTATATTCTCTCCGAATGCAGGAAGGTACACCCATTAGGGATCACCTAGATAGATTTACATTTTTATTACTTGAACTGGGTAATATAGATGCTACGGTTGATGATGAAGATGTTACATTAATGCTTCTTTGTTCTTGCCTTTATCATATGAGCACTATGTGGACTCTAGTATCAATGGTAAGGAGTCGGTGACTCTGGAGGAGGTGGTAATATTCATATGGCCAACAGTGTTACTTGCAGGGTGGTTGGTATTGGCTCGATCAAGCTACGGACTCAAGATGGTACGTTCTACACTTTAAACGATGTGAGGCATGTTCCACAGATGACGAAGAAACTGATATCTCTTAGTCATCTTGATAGCAAAGGGTACAATTTCAATGGTAAAGGTGGAGCAGTGTATATCTACTAAGGTTCTGAAGTGATTCTGAGAAGCATTAAGTGGGGCTCCTTGTATTTCATCCAAGGAAGGATGCTCTCTAGGTCAGTATTGGTTGCATCATCTGAAGTGGTCAAGGAGGATATGTCAAAGCTGTGGCATATTAGGCTTAGGCACATGAGCATCAGAGGGATGCAAATATTGGCTAATCATGGTTTTCTGTATGTCCATAAGGTCAAGGACCTTAAATTCTGCGAGCATTGTGTACTTAGGAAGATGCAACGTAGCAAGTTTCCTAAGGGGGTTCATAGAACGAAGGGTAGTCTGGATTACATTCGCTCGGATTATTGGGGACCTTCACGTCAGGAATCATTGAGGGGTCATAGGTATTTCTTATCCCTGATTGATGATTACTCGAGGAAGGCTTGGGTAATTATCATGAAGCACAAGAATGAGGCTCTCACCAATTTCAGACAGTGGAAGACATTAATGGAGAATCAGACAGGGAAGATGATCAAGCGACTCCGGACAGATAATGGGTTGGAGTTCTGTAGTACTGAGTTCGATGAGTTCTGTAAACAAGTGAGGATCTCTAGACATCTCACTATCAGGGGTACACCATTGCAAAATGGTGTAGCAGAGCGCATGAATCAGACATTGTTGGCTAGGGCAAGGTGCATGCTCTCCAATACAGGCTGTCTAAGTGGTTCTGGGCAGAAGCAGTTAGTATAACATGTTACTTGATAAATCGCGGACCACATACATGTATCAGTCTCAAAGTTCCCAATGAGGTATGGTCAGGTAAACCTGTTGATTACTCTAATTTAAGGGCTTTTGGTTGTACTACTTATTATCATGTGGATGATTGGAAGTTGGAGTCGAGGGCTAGAAAAGGGGTATTCATGGGTTATGGAGATGGTGTGAAGGGATACCGTATCTGGTCTCCACTTGAGGGTATGGCAATAATAAGCAGGAATGTTGTTTTTTGATGAAAACTCTGTGCTTAAACCTATTATGAGATATGTGGTTGTATCAGGTATTGGTAGTATTGATAAACAGATGGAGCTACAAGATACTTCAGAGCTGAGCAGTTCACAGCCAAATGTTTATCAAGATCTACCGATAGAAACAAAAGCACCAGAAAGTTCATCACCAGTTTCCGAGGAACATGGGTTAGCTCAAGAGAGGTCTAGACGGGTTAATTTTGGGAAGCCTCCAGTGAGGTGTGGTTTTGAAGACATGGTGTCTTATGCACTTCAGGTTACCGAAAAAGTAGAGTTCGATGCTTCGGAGCCAACTACTTTCAAGGAAGCAATTACTTGTTTAGAGTCCGCTCAGTGGCATGCAGCTATGGGGGATGAGATGGAGTCACTTCACAAGAATTTGACATGGGAGCTAACTAAGAGGCCAGAGGGAAGAAATATTATGACCTGCAAGTAGGTTTTCAAGAAGAAAGAAGGTATGTCACCATCAGAGGGGGTCAAGTATAAAGCTCGTGTAGTTGCAAGTGTGTTTCACACAGCGGGAGGGAATTAACTA
This sequence comes from Adenophora triphylla var. japonica, assembly GCA_022495995.1. Classification (NCBI taxonomy): domain Eukaryota; kingdom Viridiplantae; phylum Streptophyta; class Magnoliopsida; order Asterales; family Campanulaceae; genus Adenophora; species Adenophora triphylla. The sequence goes on from JAFEMH010003359.1 coordinate 203,767, forward strand.
CAATGAGATTTTCTCACCAGTGGTTCGACACACTTCTATCAGAGTGATATTAGCAATGGTGGCACATCAGGATTTAGAGCTCGAGCAGCTAGATGTGAAAACAACTTTTCTACATAGAGAGTTGGAGGAGGAGATTTATATGACACAACCAAATGGGTTTCAGGTTCCGATAAAAGAAGACTACATGTGCATGTTAAAGAAGTCCTTGTTCGGACTCAAGCAATCGCCTAGGCAGTGGTACAAGCGGTTTGACAGCTATATGATAGAGATTGGCTACACAAGGAGCGCGTATTACTATTGTGTGTATCACAATAAGTTAGTGGATGGTTTGATCATCTATCTGGTTCTTTATGTTGACGATATGTTAATAGCGGCTGTCAAGAAGTCAGATATTCAAAAGTTGAAGGGTCTACTGTCTGCAGAGTTCGAGATGAAGGATTTGGGTGGGGCAAAGAAAATTCTGGGTATGGAGATCTATGGGGATAGAAACCAACGGAAACTGTTCTTATCCCAGAAAGGTTACATCAAGAAAGTTCTAGAGAGGTTTGGCATGTCTACAGCCAAACCGTTAGATTCTCCGAGTGCAGCGAATGCACGTCTGTCAGTCGCCTTTTCACCCAAGTTGGATGAGGAGAAAGAGTACATGGCTCAAGTACCCTACGCAAGTGCAGTTGGTAGTTTGATGTTTATGTGTGAGTGTGTGTATAGGACAATTTTTTTATTTAGTGTTCACAGGAATAGAGCCAAGGAGAGGTAAAATGTGTAAAGAAAATAAGGGGAAGCAATATGATCAAAGTCTCATGGAGAAGAATGTCTTAAAGTCTGAGTTTCCACCTTAAAACCAATTGGTGTTAAGGAAAGTAGCCCAGGATCTTTATATGTCATAGGCAAGGTTTGTCAATTCCTAATGTGGGATAATATCTCTTTTTGGGCTTGTTCCCATACCTTTTTAGGCTTGTTCCTATATCTTTTTAGGCTTGTTCCTATATCTATTTAGGCTTGTTCCTATATCTATGTAGGCTTGTTCCTATATCTTTTTAGGCTCGTTCCTATACCTCTGTAGGCTTATTACTATACCCTTTGGGCTTGTTCCCACACCTTTTTAGGCTTGTTCCTATATCTCTCTAGGCTTGTTCCTATACGTAGGCTCGTTCCTACACTTCTTTAGGCTTGTTCCTATATCTTTTTAGGCTTGTTCCTATATCTATTTAGGCTTGTTCCTATATCCTTTAGGCTCGTTCCTATACCTCTGTAGGCTTGTTCCTATACCCTTTGGGCTTGTTCCCATACCTTTTAGGCTTGTTCCTATATCTTTTTAGGCTTGTTCCTATATCTATTTAGGCTTTTTCCTATATCCTTTAGGCTCGTTCCTATACCTCTGTAGGCTTGTTCCTATACCCTTTGGGCTTGTTCCCATACCTTTTTAGGCTTGTTCCTATGCGTAGGCTCGTTTCTACACTTCTTTAGGCTTGTTCCTATATCTTTTTAGGCTTGTTCCTATACCTTTTAGGCTTGTTCCTATATCTCGCTAGGCTTGTTCCTATGCGTGGGCTTGTTCCTGCACCTCTTTAGGCTTGTTCCTATATATCGCTAGGCTATTTCCTATGCGTGGGCTTGTTCCTGCACCCCTTTAGGCTCGTTCCTATGCCTCTGAACCATGTTGTGATTGTCTTTCATGTTATTGCTTTTAGGATTATGCTTTTTTCGGGTACAAACGCCCATCCTTGTCAACTCCTCGGGTGACTCCCCAAAGAAACAGTCAACTCCTCGGGTGACTCCCCAAAGAAACAGTCAAACCTTGGGTACAAAGCCCGTGGCCTTTCGTTAGCGCCACCCCTTTATTGAACTACGATTCAGCTTGATTCCCTCACGGGATACGTAGGAATCCTTTTCATAAAAGGTCCAGCCACTCGACCATCTTGGTCATCTCTTTCCCTGCCGTTCGTTGTCCAGCTCGGGATTCTCATTTTGTCGACGACCCCACTTCTCGCGGAAGTGACGTCGCCGAGGGGCTCTGTGAGTACCCCGACCCGAACTCGTGTTTTTAGGTCTGCTTTCCATGGTTGGCATTAATTTTGGGCTCATTCATTTGCTAAAGTGCATTTTGAGCCTGAATTATCCAAGCCATGCTTGATCCATTGGGCCTGCCTTCCTGCGGCCCAACTTGTCATAAAGTTGACCGATGTCGTCCGACATAGGGCGACCCAAAGGCGGTTAACTCCCTATGTCGTCCGACATAAGACCTCCCATCAGCATGCCTATAAATAAAGGGCTTGGCTGATCATTTTAAGGGGTACTTTGGCAAGTAAAGGCACTCTGCTAAAATAGAGGCTCACTCTCTCTCTCACACACACACACTCACCTCCCTCCTCACACACACACATCCAAGCTAAGGACCAAAGAAGGAGCTACTTTGTTGGTGTTTTGAAGGGGTGAACACCATACTATTGGTGCTTCTACCTTGTGGACTACAATAGGTAGTCCCTAAACCCTCTCTCTTTGATTACTTCTTGCATACTCATCCATTTTACCTTGCATGCTTTATTGTTCAATAATATGTGAATATTTTGGATTTTGCATGACAAAGGTGGTGGAGATGTGAATCTTCCATATTCACATCTCCTCACCTCAGATCTGGACATTTGGTAGCCTTAGTTGCATTAAAGTTTACATCTTGGTTGATTGTGTTTGAGTTAGGAGGTGATGGCTACATTATAATGGCCAAAAACATGTGATTCATCACATTTGGCCATTAAAGCCATGTGATCCTCCCATAATACTCACGTATTACTGTTATTCTACTGCTTTTAGTTTATGTTATAGCTTAGATTCATGTTAGAAATCAAGGAGGGATCAGTTTGCTGAAGGGCACTGAAATAGGACACCTATGTCGGATGACATGGGACTCCTCAAGGGGTCCTGTGTCATACGACATAGAGCTCCCAGAAAGCTGTTTGGATTTCAGTGGCTTCAGATCTACTCAGATTGATCCCATTTGTGATTCAGAGTTGTGTTTAAGTAGTTTTAGTTCATTTACCACTATTTGGGAAGCCTAAGATCTGTTTGGGTGTAACCCATTGATGGAGGCGGTTTGTCGTGTGTCATGGATAGCCTTTGGCGTCCTACGTCATACGACATCCGTATCATTAAAAGTCAATCTTGACTTTGCTCACTCCGATCAACCCCAAACTGGTCTTAGACCCTGAATAGTGTCTCTCTTTAATTAAAATAACATTGTTTTAATTCTAGAATAGCTTTGGTGTTGTAAGAGACAACCTGACCAGGATGTCTTATGTCGTCCGACATCCCTCTTCTGAGGAAGTCCTGTGTCGGACGACATTCGAGTTCCCTGGACAGATTGTCCCATCTCCTGCCTTGTAATGCAAGTCATCATTTGTAAGGGTGTGGCCCCCTTTCATGGTTCACAAGTTGTATCCAGTTTCAATGCCATCAATGAAATCCAAATTTGCATGCCTTGTTTGTTGACACAAATTGCACACACTTTGAATGATTATAATTGTCCAAGAGTGATGCTTGGTATATAGGTGGAAACCACTAAATTTCATGTATCGCTTCCTAACCCGGGGCTTGGGATAAATTGTGGTCTAACAATCCCATGTACCAATATCATTCTTCTTTTTTTGAAAAAGGAAAAGCTTTTCTTAAGAGGGTCTAACTTTCTTTAAATCAACTTGGACAATTTCTTCATTCTCCTTGTGTGTGATTTGTGTCATTATGTGTGCTCCTATGTGCCTTGCCATGCTTTTGTGCCTACATGCTTTATATGCCTTGGTATGATGGTATTTTGGTGTTGGGACTTCCCCCTTGCTATTTGCTTGGTTCTGCTAGTGAGAACTCCTATGTCGGACGACATCCCCTCTCTGGGAAGTCCTGTGTCGGACGATATAGGAAGGAAGTGCAAAAACAGTTTCAGCTGATCAATTGGACAGGGCAGAGCAATTCTGAGATGCAGTTGCTGGTAATTTCTTGGCATTTGGGGCAGTCCCCTTTTGTCGTGCTTTGGACTCGTTCTTTTTCTTTTTTGCATACTTATTGCATTTCATAAAAAAAAAAATCTTTTTTACAAAAAAAAAAAAAAAGAGGGCAAAAAAAAATTTTTCTAGAAGATACCTTCACACTACTCGCACGCTACCCGCACATAGAGTTAGAACCCGGGAGTGTACGAACGGCATCGCGGACAGTGACGTGTTTCGCTTATGCTTTAGCGCCTAAAGTCCTCCCAGCCTATAGAGCAGGAGCCAACACTTGTCCGTGACACACTTTCTACCGTGACCGGTTGGTTTTTGGCAAAATACTTTTCAAAACATTTTTCAAACTCGATTTTCAAAATTTTCTCACAAAGTCCGGGTCATACTTCGTCTCCAAGGTCTTGGCATACTCTCCTTCTTCATGACGTAAATTACGACATAACTCAACGTGAGTACATGTCAAAGCTTTGACATGTCTCAACGTGGGTACATGTCGATTTCTCGACTTGGCTTCGCGAGAGGTCATGACGCGTTTTCGACATGAGCTAACGCGAGATCATGTCGAAATTCTTGACACATACTAACGGGAGGTTATGCCAAAATTTCGCTGTGGAGCGACGAGAGGACATGCCAGATTTTCGACTCGAAATGAGGAGAGGTCATGCCAAATTTTTTTCAGGATTTTACCTACAAATTGCGGTCTCGTGCATTCAAACGTACTTTCGACCCTCTCTCCTCCCGAGTCTAGACGTTTTGACTTGGACTTGGTTTTGAAAATCTTGAGTTTGACTTGTTTTGACTTGTATGCCCATAGGTCCGTTTTGCCTTTTGATTGGTGGGTTCCACGTGCCCTATAAGACCTCTGTCGGGAATGTCCGTCCCGGAGGTGCAATACAGGTGGAATACAGGGGGTCTATAGACGTAGTGATGGAACCCACTAGTCCAGGAATAGTGTAGATTGCGAAAAAGAAGGTGTCCCCCTTTTCCAACCATTCTTAGGATTAATAAAAATCGTTTTTATTTATATATGTTAAATAAAGCATATGCATGAGTCTGTCCTAAGCCTATCCTCTCCCCCACCTAAAACAGTTCTCTCCCCCTTTCAGCGAGCAAGTATTGGGTCAGAGTTCCGGGTGGTCGGGTAATCAGTTTCTCTCCGGTCAGGAATTCGTTTCCAGCAGTCTCAGAGATGGCAGATTTGCAAGCTTCAGTGGGTTTGGGTCCGAATGCGGGTGTTGATCCAGCTCAAGGTCAGAATGTCAGTCAAGGTGTGGGGCCGGATCAAGGTCAGAATGTGGGGCCGAATGTGGGTTTGAATGCCTCTCCTAGCAGTGGTTATGGCATGGGTCCTCATATGATACCCCCGGGAAGTCCGTTTGTTAACCCTCACCCAGGTTTCAACTTCTCTCAAGAGGCTCCTCTCCGTGCTGCTCTTGAAGCCTCTCGTGCCCGTGAGGAGGCCGGTTAGGCTCGTTATGTCGAAGTGATGCGTATGCAAGGCGTTGCCGTAATCCGTCGCCCCGATGGATCATATGAAGAAGTTAGGGAGGAGCCCGATGTTACTATCACCGTCACTGGTTTTGTTCCCCCGTCCTCACCTAGGCAAGGCTTTCACAATGTGTCCCCGCCAATCTCCTATGGTGTGCCTAGCTCTTTTCCGATGCCTACTCATGGGAGTGTGCCAAGACCTCCCCCCATCCCAGTGTCTACTTATGGCGGGCAATACGGACTGAGAGGCGAATCAAACTCCTTCCCGAAGGATAGTGCTCAGGATCAGTTTGTGTTTTATCCCCAGAATCAGTTTGGGCCGAATCAACACAATGGTGTCAACCAGGAGCAGTTTGGGTTTGTTCAGAATCAGTTTGGGTCTTAAGGTCAAGGTCAGTATAGCAGCGCGGGTCAGCCTTTCAACCCAGCTTTTGATGGTCAGTTTGTTGCTCCTCATGATCAGTCCAATCAGCAGCAGAGCGGTCAGTATCGTCTGTCAGGAAGCCAGATTTGTCAGGATCAGCTCCCGCAGTATCCTCAGTCCCAATTCCAAAGCAACTTCCCTCAGCCTGCAGTTTGTTCTCCTCTCACCCAGCATCTGTATGGTTCCACCCCGTATTCAGCTCCATGCGTCAGTACCAGGTCTTCTGCCCATGGTCAGGCTGGAAGTCAATCGGTGCAGTTTGGTCCCTGGAATCCTGACGTTCAATTTAATGGTTACGACATGTACGGGAATAGAATCCCCAGCTCGGTTGGTTTATTGGACAGTAATGTCAGCATGCCCACTAATTTTGGTCTTCCTTCGGCTGCCTTGCCTATCAGATCCACGCCAAAATTTCCAGTGCCATCTTCGACGGTAGCTCCAACTGTAGGGCAACCCCCATCTTCTGAGGTTTCAAGTTTGAAAGAAGAGCTGAAGTATGTGAAAGAACAATTGCACAATATGACTTTTGGGTCCAGCGTGGTCAACTCTGTAGAGCTCAAAGACTCTAAGGCCCTCCCGAAGAACTTCAAGATGCCCCCTATAACTAAGTTTGAAGGCTCCACATGCTCTAAAACTCACATGAATAGCTATATCATGTCTATGGGTGCCAAAGGGGCCACCGAGGAGATGCTAGCCCTCTACTTTCACATGTCTCTCGATGATTCTCCTTTGAGATGGTTTCTAGGCCTTAAGCCGGAGATGAGGGCTAAGTGGTCCTAGATTAATGATGCTTTTTTGGAGAAATACAAGGGAAGTGTCGAGTGGTACACCACTCGTAGTGATCTGATCGGCACCATCTAGAGGCACGATGAGTCCGTAACAGACTTCTATAAGAGGTGGAACAAGAAGCTTAATGAGTTGGTTCATCTAATTCCCCTATCCGATGAGAAATCCATTTTCCTTTCACGTGTCAAGCCAGCTGTTAGGGAAGCCATTGGGCGTGGGTATTACCCGAACCTGTGAGAAATGGCGAGTGCAGGAGCCGAAAGTGAGAATGCCACCTATTCCATTGTTCCAAACTCTACCCCCGTTGCTTCAAAGGGTAAGGAAGCTGCTGTCTCTAGCATCGTCAACTATATTTAAGGGGAGAAGGGTCAGTTATCCGGTCGTGGTGGAGGAAAGCCTCAGCGGCAGAGATACGATGATTTGGGGATGCCAATTGAGGAGGCATTTAATGGTTTGGTAAAGACTGGGCTGATCAAGCCCCTGGATAATTACAACCTGGTTAAGGAAAATCCCAATCTGGATACGAGCAAGTACTGCCAATACCATCAGTATCCTGGACATGTTACCAATGACTGCGTCCCTTTGAAGCTGCTCATCCAAAGGCTTATTGAAGAGGGGAAGATTGAGAAGGCTCCTCGCCCCAATATGGTTACCAATCTTCTTTCGTGATCTTCACCAGAACCCAGGGCCCTCCCATCCAATATTAATACAGTCAATCAGTCTTTGTAGGTTCTAGATTGTCTGTTTGTTTCTTTAATGAATGTCCTTTATATGACATGAGTCTGTCAAGTCTAAGATGGACCGGTCTTTTCTTTCAATGATAAAAATCTTTGTTTCTCTTCTTGCTAGACTTGAGACGTCACTTGCACACCCACGGTATACTTAATTGAAATGGTCTTATCCTAGGTGATCACTTGTGCTGCTCAACCACTAATGCTTTGAAATGACTCATGTTTAAATTAATCGGAGTGAGAAAATCAACTGATATCTTTCTCAAATTTGGGCTTACCAACTCCCCATCTTGCATCTCATATGCTCACATCTCTTTCATCATCCTAATCATTTCGTTGCTCGATAAATTTGCATAAATCTGTTCTCATTTAAAGCTTAAGCAAGCAATGAAGACTTAATTTCGTTTAGGTCATCCGGTAGGGATTGCGGTTGAAGCCCTTCACCCTAGGGAAGCCATTATCTCCCCCTCACCAAATAATATCCTTTCATTTCAAGATCGGCATGTTTTGAAACCCTGTTTAGTCATCGTCTTTGCTAAGAGAGGTCCAAGCAATGCCAAGAGGTTAGCTTCAAGAATCGGCGGTGCACAAAATAATCAAGTCATGAAGGAAGGACAGATATAATCCTCAGCTCCTCAGGAAGCCTTCCAAGTTATCAAAAGTAGGATTTTAAATCCTCACAATTCAGCAAGAATCCTCAAGATGCTTTTCAAAAGAAGGACTTTAGATCCTCACCATTCAGCAAAAATCCCCGACTTCTCAAGAAGCTCTCCAATGATCAAAAGGAGCCCGAATTCTCGCAAGAATCGCAAAATTTCTCGATAGCTTGGACTTCCTCTCACCATTACATTAATCAATCCCAAGCCATACTCTCGATTTTAGAGGATATTCCCATTTCCTTAACCAATCCCAAGCCATCCTCTCGCTTTTAGAGGATATGCCCACTACCATCACCCTTGCCTTTGGCCAAAGTCAAAATCCGACCTATCGCTCTTTGAGTCAATCAATCTTCCCCGCCATAGGTTTCCTAAACACATCCCTGCAAGCCAACCTCTCATCTTTAGAGGTTCAGTCAGTAAAAGGCCTATCCGACCTCTCATCTTAAGAGGTCACAATTTTCCAAATCACCCGATGGCCGATCGAAGCCCGAAAACCCAGCTACAGTCCCTACCGGATAGTAATTTCATTCTAATATCTTCGAGGGCTAAATCAAATTAATGCTTCATTGCTTGCTTAAATCAGAGCCAAATCCATCTCGGCTCAAAAGATCATCAATCTAAGATTGTGCAAATTCAATCCATTCATTTGACACTTCATGTGAGCATATTTCATTTCTATTCCCCAAACACTTGTCGTGGATGTCCCACTGGGGCTTCGCATCCGTTTCTTTCATCGAAACTCTAGGAGGGCATGTTTTTCAATTCTCCAAATTCTCAAAATCCTCAAAGGTCCTCAGATCCTCGAATTTCAACATTCATTCGCTTTTCAATCGGGATAAGCCCGAACTACGGCGACCTGAGCTCCTCGTCAGGAGGGGAACGTAGGCAACCATAATTGGTTCGGTCGAAATCACAAACATGTCTCAGAAAATCCGGTCTCATCAAGGACCGTTCCTATACACTTTCCATCCTTCCGAATTTGATCTCGATATCAGTTGGTTTTCTCCTTGTGATTAATCAAAATGTTTGTTCATATCAGATTTAGTGGTTGAATAACCCGAACATCAATAAAGGGTTTTAAGCGGCCTTGTGATCATCACGAATAAGACAAGTTTTCAAGTGTCTCGACATGTCTTCTCTTTCTACATTCTCGGAATATAGAGTCAAACACTGTCTTTCTGTCAGCAGGGGCTTCCATACACTTTTCCACACCTTGTCGTGCTTATACTCTCTCAAAAGAGTCAAACCCATAAGCAAGTATGTCATACACGAATATTTCCGAGTCTATGGCTGATTGACTGAGGTCTGAAAAGATGGGTGCCTCCTTGGCCACATGATGTTTCTGCCGGTAATGGGGCTGCATTGGATCTCTCATCACAACGTTCCATTTTGGGCCAAAGATTGGATTATGGGGCTAATTTTGGGGTTGAAGGTCGATTTCGGAGCTGCTGTGACTGCTGGAAGTTGCCTTTTGCGAATCTGCCCTTTTATAAATACTGGGGCTGGTTCTCCAAGAAAGTCTATTAATGTGACCATCCATCAGACGTCAGCATTGGCTGCATCCGCAGCATTCTATCGGCGACCCAATGCTTGCTCAAACCATCCCAAAACAGTATATATATACTCCCCTTTACTCACCTGAGGCATGGGAGAGGATTTGGCACACTTTGCACTCGATACATTCACAAATAATACCAATATCACAACCACAAAAACACCCAACCCCCAACAAATGCCATTCTTTTTGGCCATTTCTTGGGACGGACTAATGCATATAAACAAATAGGTTTAGATGCTATCAAGAGAATGCATTAGTTACAAAATACAAAAAAAAAAATTATTTTACAAAGTGAGAAGTAATAGAATAGTGCATGCATTGTTTCTTCTCTCTCTCTCTCTCTCTCTCTCTCTCTCTCTAAGAGTCCTAAAGCATGGCAAAAGGGGGCCACCGCAATCAATCCGGCTCTGAGTCATCGCCAGGGTGCTCACTGCCTTCCTCGGAGTCGTAACCAGGGTCCTCCCCGTTATCCTCGGAGCTGCCATCCTCCTGGCCGTCGCCTCCCTGCTCCTCAGAATCACTCTGCTCTTGGCCATCGCCGCTGCCTTCATGCTCCTCATGAATCTCGCCATCAGAGTCATCATCCTCACCATGTTCATCATCAGCAATATCCATCTCGCAACGGACGAATCATCAGCAATACCCGTCTTGCAACGGTAAAATCAACAGTAAAGTTCGTGTTCTACTTGGCAAGTGCTTCCAAAGCCAGCCAATCACTTCAAGTGATCTTCATGTGCACCCTTGCAGGTAAAGCACAGCACAGGTATCTGAATGTAATCATGATAATTTGTGCATTCCTTAGGTACAAACGCCCATGTTATGATTGTCTTCCCTTTTATGGTTATTTTTCATTTGGGCTTGTTCCCATACCTTTATGGGCTCGTTCCCATACCTCTTTTTGGGCTTGTTCCCATACTTTTTTAGGCTTGTTCCTATATCTTTTTAGGCTTGTTCCTATATCTATTTAGGCTTGTTCCTATATCTATGTAGGCTTGTTCCTATTTCTTTTTAGGCTCGTTCCTATACCTCTGTAAGCTTGTTCCTATACCCTTTGGGCTTGTTCCCACACCTTTTTAGGCTTGTTCCTATATCTCGTTAGGCTGGTTCCTATGCGTAGGCTCGTTCCTACACTTCTTTAGGCTTGTTCCTATATCTTTTTAGGCTTGTTCCTATATCTATTTAGGCTTTTTCCTATATCCTTTAGGCTCGTTCCTATAGCTCTGTAGGCTTGTTCCTATACCCTTTGGGCTTGTTCCCATACCTTTTAGGCTTGTTCCTATATCTTTTTAGGCTTGTTCCTATATCTATTTAGGCTTGTTCCTATATCCTTTAGGCTCGTTCCTATACCTCTGTAGGCTTGTTCCTATACCCTTTGGGCTTGTTCCCATACCTTTTTAGGCTTGTTTCTATATCTCGCTAGGCTTGTTCCTATGCGTAGGCTCGTTCCTACACTTCTTTAGGCTTGTTCCTATATCTTTTTAGGCTTGTTCCTATACCTTTTAGGCTTGTTCCTATATCTCGCTAGGCTTGTTCCTATGCGTGGGCTTGTTACTGCACCTCTTTGGGCTTTTTCCTATATCTCGCTAGGCTTGTTCCTATGCGTGGGCTTGTTCCTGCGCCCCTTTAGGCTCGTTCCTATGCCTCTGAACCATGTTGTGATTGTCTTTCATGTTATTGCTTTTAGGATTATACTTTTTTCGGGTACAAACGCCCATCCTTGTCAACTCCTCGGGTGACTCCCCAAAGAAACAGTCAACTCCTCGGGTGACTCCCCAAAGAAACAGTCAAACCTTGGGTACAAAGCCCATGGCCTTTCGTTAGCGCCACCCCTTTGTTGAACTACGATTCGGCTTGATTCCCTCATGGGATACGTAGGAATCCTTTTCATAAAAGGTCCAGCCACTCGACCATCTTGGTCATCTCTTTCCCCTCCATTCGTTGTCCGGCTCGGAATTCTCATTTTGTCGATGACCCCACTTCTCGCGGAAGTGACGTCGCCGAGGGGCTCTGTGAGTACCCCGACCCGAACTCGTGTTTTTGGGTCCGCTTTCCATGGTTGGCATTAATTTGGGCTCATTCATTTGCTAAAGTGCATTTTGAGCATGAATTATCCAAGCCATGCTTGATCCATTGGGCCTGCCTTCCTGCGGCCCAACTTGTCATAAAGTTGACCGGTGTCGTCCGACATAGGGTGACCCAAAGGCGGTTAACTCCCTATGTCGTCCGACAAAAGACCTACCATCAGCATGCCTATAAATAAAGGGCTTGGCTGATCATTTTAAGGGGTACTTTGGCAAGTAAAGGCACTCTGCTAAAATAGAGGCTCACTCTCTCTCTCACACACACACACTCACCTCCCTCCTCACACACACACACATCCAAGCTAAGGACCAAAGAAGGAGCTCCTTTGTTGGTGTTTTGAAGGGGTGAACACCATACTATTGGTTCTTCTACCTTGTGGACTACAATAGGTAGTCCCTAAACCCTCTCTCTCTGATTACTTCCTGCATACTCATCCATTTTACCTTGCATGCTTTATTGTTCAATAATATGTGAATATTTGGGATTTTGCATGACAAAGGTTGTGGATATGGGAATCTTCCATATTCACATCTCCTCACCTCAGATCTGGACATTTGGTAGCCTTAGTTGCATTAAAGTTTACATCTTGGTTGATTGTGTTTGAGTTAGGAGGTTATGGCTACATGATAATGGCCAAAAACATGTGATTCATCATATTTGGCCATTAAAGCCATGTGATCCTCCCATAATACTCACGTATTACTGTTATTCTACTGCTTTTAGTTTATGTTATAGCTTAGATTCACGTTAGAAAGCAAGGAGGGATCAGTCTGCTGAAGGGCACTGAAATAGGACACCTATGTCGGACGACATGGGACTCCTCAAGGGGTCCTGTGTCATACGACATAGAGCTCCCAGAAAGCTGTTTGGCTTTCAGTAGCTTCAGATCTACTCAGATTGATCCCCTTTATGATTCAGAGTTGTGTTTAAGTAGTTTTAGTTCATTTACCACTATTTGGGAAGCCTAAGATCTGTTTGGGTGTAACCCATTGATGGAGGCGGTTTGTCGTGTGTCATGGATAGCCTTTGGCGTCCTACCTCATACGACATTCGTATCATTAAAAGTCAATCTTGACTTTGCTCACTCCGATCAACCCCAAACTGGTCTTAGACCCTGAATAGTGTCTCTCTTTAATTAAAATAACATTGTTTTAATTCTAGAATAGCTTTGGTGTTGTAAGAGACAACCTGACCAGGATGTCTTATGTCGTCTGACATCCCTCTTCTGAGGAAGTCCTGTGTCGGACGACATCCGAGTTCCCTGGACAGATTGTCCCATCTCCTACCTTTCATGGTTCACAAGTTGTATCCAGTTTCAATGCCATCAATGAAATCCAAATTTGCATGCCTTGTTTGTTGACACAAATTGCACACACTTTGAATGATTATAATTGTCCAATGTTTGATTTAAAGTCTCGAAAGAGGTGATGTGGGTGAGCTCCATATTCTCTTCCCACATAGTAACTTGACCCCCGAACCCATTTTCTCATTTCCGAAGGTTTTTCAATGTTTTCCTTAAAAACGGCGTGGCGACTCCCAAAAACAAAGAACGAAAAGATCAAAACAAATTAAATTACGAATTTTTTCGGAGGGCGTTCATTCACCTATAAAGTACAAGGTGGAGTATTGAAAGTAGTGAAGGGTGTTATGGTGGTGATGAAGGGTGAGAGGGGCTCTAAGAACATTTACAGGATGCTAGGAAGCACGGTTGTAGGTGGAGTAACTTCCGTTGAGTCTGAGGTAGATATTGATGCCCTTCTATGGCATATGAGGCTTGGCCACATGGGTGAAAGGGGGATGCGGGAACATCATAGACAAAAGTTGTTGAAGGGTGTGAAGACTTGTAAACTTGAGTTTTGCAAGTATTGTGTTCTTAGAAAGCAGAACAAGGTGCAATTCAAGACGGGTAAGCATACAACAAAGGGCATTCTCGATAATGTTCATTCAGATGTGTGGGGGTCGGTTAGAACAGAATCAAGGGGTGGACATTATTACTTCATGACGTTTATAGATGATTTTTCGAAGAAGGTTTGGGTTTACTTCATGAGGCACAAATCAGAAACTTTGAGAAGTTCAAGGTGTGGAAAGCTGAAGTGGAAAATCAAACGGGCCAAAAAATCAAGTGTTTGAGAAGTGATAATGGGATAGAGTACACAGATGGCGAGTTCAAGAAGTTATGTAGAGAGCATGGAATCAAGAGGCACTACACAGTACGCAAGACACCACAGCAAAATGGTGTGGTTGAAAGTATGAATAGAACCATTACGGAAAGGGCTAGGTGTCTACGATTCAATGCAGGGTTGGCGAAGAACTTTTGGGCTGATGCGGTGAGTATGGCATGTTTCTTGATAAACAGATCACCTAGAGTCTCTTTAGATAACAGATTTGCGGAGGAGTTATGGATGGGTATTGAGGTAGACTTCACCGATATCCGAGTGTTTGGGTGTCCATCCTATCTGGATATTCCTGGTGAAGAAAGGTCGAAGCTTGACCCAAAGTCAAAACAGTGTATCTTTCTCGGGTATGAAACAGGTGTGAAAGGGATACAAGCTTTAGGATCCCAAGCAAGCAAGGTGGTGATCAGTAGGGACGTGGTCTTTGATGAAAAGACTATGTTGAAATGTACTCAAGATGACAAAGAGAAGGTGCTAGAAAATAAAGGGAGCGAGAAGCAGGTCATTGAGGTGGAGTTACATAAGGATGAAACTGATGCGGATCTCACTCTTCCGGATTCATAGGTAACTACACAGGAAGTGGCTAGTATTTCAGTTGGGAGACCTAAGAGAGTAATCAAACCACCGGTCAGGTATGGGTTTGAAGATATGGCTTCATATGTTCTTGTTCTTAGTAGTGGAGACCTAAGTACTTTTAAGGAGGCAATAAACAGTCCGGAAAAGGATAAGTGGGTAACTGCTATGGCAGAGGAGATAGAGTCATTGTACAAGAACAATACATGGGATTTGGTGGAGCTTCCTAAAGGGAAGCGTGCTATTGGTTGCAAGTGGGTTTTCAAGCGTAAAGAAGCAGTATCAGAAAAAGAGGGGGAAAAGTTCAAGGCTCGGTTGGTAGCAAAGGGGTACTCACAGCGAGAGGGGGTAGATTATAATGAGATTTTTTTGCATGTTGTGAGACACACTTGCATTCGAATTGTGTTGGGTCTTGTAGCGCATTATGATTTGGTGTTGGAGCAGATGGATGTGAAAACTGCGTATCTACATGGTGAGTTGGATGAGCAAATTTTCATGGAGCAACCACATGGGTTCACGGAGCCCGGGCAGGAGCGTTTGGTTTGTAAATTGAAGAAGTCACTTTATGGGCTGAAGCAGTCTCCGAGGCAGTGGTACACTAGATTTGATTCCTACAGGGTACGTATTGGCTACAAGCGTTGTGAGTATGATTGCTGCGTGTATGTGAAGAGCCTTGATGATGGCTCGTATATTTTTCTGTTACTGTATGTGGATGATATGCTTATCGCGGGTAGAAGTAAGAATGAGGTCAATCAGTTGAAGGCCTTGTTGAGTAGAGAGATTGACATGAAGGATTTGGGGGAAGCCAAGAAGATTCTTGGGATAGAGATTCGCAGAGACAGGAAATCTAGGAGATTGTGGTTGTCTCAAGCCGGCTATTTGGAGAAGGTGTTGGAGAGGTTCAATATGCGGGATGTAAAACCCGTGAAGACACCATTGGCGAGTCATTTTAATTTATCTGCCTCAGATTCCCCGAGTTCTACTGAAGAAATTCAGAATATGTCGAAGGTTCCCTATGCAAGCGCGGTGGGATGACTCATGTATGCTATGGTTTGCACTAGGCCAGATTTGGCGCAAGCCATTAGTGTGGTTAGCAAGTATATGGCAAATTCGGGCAAACAGCATTGGGAAGTAGTTAAGTGGATTCTTAGATACTTGAAGGGAACTATAGGTTATGGCATCATGTTTGGAGGAAAGAGTGAGGAGCTTTCTGTTGTGGGATATGTTGATTCAGATTATGCGGGTGACTTGGATCGGAGGAGGTCGACTACAGGATATGCATTTACTCTTGCAGGTGGTCCTATATGTTGGAGGTCTATGATTCAGTCCATCATTGCATTGTCTACAACGGAAGCGGAGTACATGGCAGCGGTTGAAGCTGCAAAGGAAGTCTTATGGCTTCAGGGTTAATTTGGTCAACGAATTCGGTATTCATCAAGGTGGAGTGAAGTTGCTTTGTGACAGTCAAAGCGCAATTTTCTTGGCAAAGAATCATATTTATTATCAACAGACGAAACATATTGATGTTCGGTTTCACAAGATTTGGGAGTTGATTGATATGGGTGAGGTTGTGCTAGAGAAGGTTCACACCACGGAGAACGTTGTTAACATGTTGACGAAGCCGGTTACTACTGACAAGTTCAAGCATTGTTTGGATTTGTTGCACATCTCTAGCTGTTAGAGATGGGGAGGTTCGATGTCTACACGGGATGGTTCGGGTATTGGTTCCTTGTATCTTCTGTTGGGTTGGGTGAATGCTCGCCATGGTGGAGATTGTTGGATGTAATGGTTCGATGTCCTGGCAAAGTGCTCTTTGTAGAAACGTTCTTTTTTTTTAAAGAATGCTTAAGGCAACAAGTCATAAATGGAAGTATGAATGACATGAAAGCTAATCCAATCTCAAACAATTTTCCGAGGGCTAGAAAAAAATTTAGTCTGCACCTAATACCTATATCTTTCATGGTATCTCATCGACTAGATAGTTACAGGCATCGAGATCAATTACCATTAAATGTCTGTGATGATAATTAACCATGTTTTTTGTGGTGGAAACCCTGCCCGATACGAAAGCACTCGACAATTCGAATGCCACCCAAGACCATTTTAATTGATGTACGCGTTGAATGTAATGTCTCGGTATGGTATGGCTTGATTCTCCGTCGCGAGGCGGGTGCCCCACATAGGGTGAGGCGAGTGCCTGGGTGGCAGTAGCTGGAGCCGTGCGTAGTAGCTTTGAGGCGGCCGCATGGAAAGGCCGAGGCGGGCGCATCGACGGCAGTAGCTTGGCTGGGCTTGGCGTCTTCTGAGGCGGGCGCCTGGGATTCTTGAGGCGGGCGCCTCAATGCCAGCAGGGGGATTAGGACTGACGGGCTTTTGGTTTATTTTCTGTCTTGGTTGGGCTAGGGTTTAGTTAATATATATATGTTATGTAATCCTATGTAACCTAAGAGAGACATTGCACATAATAATACAGAGGCAAAGTTCAAAACCCCAATTACATTTCTTTCTCTTTTAGATTTCCCAATTGCTTGTTTGTGTGTGTTCTTGGTTAGTGTTTGAATGCCACCCAAGACCATTTTAATTGATGTACCAATGACTTTGGTTATATGAGGAAAGCTTTGATGCAAAAAAATGTTATGCTCTTTGTTGGTTACGAAGAGAGCACATATTGTTAACAATCATGACTCTTATCTCTTCCATCTATTTATTCTCTTTGCATGAATTTAGTAATATTACATCTAAGGAGGATCCCCAAGGCTTACCACCAATTAGATAAAGCATCAAATTGATTTCATCATGGGTGCTACCATTCCAAATCATTCAACTCTCAAATAACATACTTAGAATTCCTTATGAGAGTACGATATGTGTTCATATCCCACTTACCAAGCAGTCTACCACTGCCATTTGGGGCGTCATTCACTAAAGCCCAAGGTTGTCATTGTCATTACAATTGTTAGTGGGGGTATTGCTCCATGTTTTATCCCCACTTCACTAAGGCCAAAATCTAGGGAGAAACTTGTTTCTCCATAAGTTATGGAGAAACGGGTATCCAGAACCTTTTGAAAGGATATCCAGAAATTTTGTATTGGCCATGACCTTTTGAAAGGATATCCAGAACCTTTTGAAAGGATATCCAGAACCTTTTGAAAGGTTTCTGGATATCAATATTAAATGTTCTGGATATCCAGAACCATTTGAAAGGATATCCAGAACCTTTTGAAAGGATATCCAGAACCTTTCGAAAGAATATCCAGAAATTTTGTATTGGCCATGACCTTGGCCCATGGCCGTAGCTTGGGCAATTAATATCCAGAAACCTTCAAAATGAATATCCAGAAACCTTCAAAATGTTTCTGGATATTCATTTGATGGTTTCTGGATATACATTTGAAGGTTTCTGGATATCCAGAAACCTTCAATAAGCAATTTCTGGATATGCACCTAACACATTTCTGGATATACATTCACATACTTCTGGATATGCACCTAACACATTTCTGGATTGCCAGTTTAAAGTTTCTGGATATTCATTTTCAAGGTTTCTGGATACTCATTTTGAATGTTTCTGGATATTCATTTGATGGTTTCTGGATATACATTTGAAGGTTTCTGGATACTCATTTTATAGTTTCTGGACATGGTCAATTGTGTGTCAAATCTATATCCAGAAACCAGTGAAAAGTATATCCAGAAATCACTAAAAAGTATATCCAGAAATTAAGAGAAAGGATATCCATAAATTTTGGATATCATGATCAAAGGATTCTGGATATCCAGAACCTTTGAGACTGATATCCAGAAGTTTTGGAAAAACACGTTTCTCCATAACTTATGGAGAAACGCGTTTCTCTGGAGACCTACTCCTTCACTAAGGCCATGTTTGCTAAAACTAAAAATTAAGCTTTTAAAATGTAGAGCTAAAAATATTAAGCTGAAACTATGTTGTTGATTTTAAGACATGAATTTTTTTGATAATGACAAGCCACATACATATGAATTTATCAAAATTCCAACTCAACCCTCAAAATAATATTTGAAAATCTCAATGTTTGTATAATATCATAAAATCACCATTGACATGTCCTCAGATCACATTAATAAAATTTTCCACTTGCTAGTACATACTACCTCCGTTTTACTACAAATTATACACTTTCCTCTGGCGTTCCATTAAAAATTACACACTTTCTAAATATAAATGGTTTATTACTTTTATATTAATGGGACCCACATATTATACTTACAACAACGATTCAATTATTATTTTCCCCACTTTCTCTTTTTTACCTCACTTTCCATACTTACAACACCTACTCCACTATACTTTTTCTTGATTCTCGTGCAAACAGTAACTGAAAAGGTTGTAGTGATACAGAGGGAATATACAGATGCCTAGCTCCACCACTGGAGCTAGGCATCTGAGTCTATGTACGTATGAGTACGAGTATGAGTATGAGTATGAGAACGACTACAAGTATGTGTATAGGTATCGGTATGAGTATGAGTATGAATCTGAGGTGGCATTTGATTTTTAAAGGGTAAGTACTAAAACCTGATTTCTAATCCAAACAGCAGTGTCTCAAAAGACTCATTACTAAATTATTAAAATTGTTTGAATGGTCATATGTTTTCCGACTTGCGTATGTTTACCCTTTTAACCTTCTTCTAAATTCTTATATAATTGACTTTTTTTTATTTTGAGAAAATAAATCACTATTTTTCAATAGTTACCTCTTATAGAAAGAACGATGTTAGACGAAAAGATGGAGAAAGAAGTAGAGATTCGAGAACTCCATAGCACTATTGCCTGTAGGTGAATTAAAAGCCCCGGACCTAATAGTTTGTGAAAGGCCCTGTTTACTTGATCAGCTAAAAGAAGATCAGGCAGTTAAGCTAGACAGTTGAGGTTAAATCTTAGTTGTCAGATATTAACTGATTAAATAACAAATGAATAATGTGCAGCGGCATAAATAAAGTGAAATAATGTAAAGACAAAGTGATTAGTGTAAGTGTGTGAAGGTGTGTGTGTGTTTGTGTGTGATAATACCAAAGGACACAAGAATTTTAAGGTGGTTCAGAGTTCACTCCTCCTACGTCCACCCTCACTGCAATCATGACAAGTGAGCTCAATCAACTATAATCTAGGTCGCTTTAAGATTTACAATGATTAATCAGGCAAGTTTCTTGAACTTCCTATTTCTAATTAGTACGGTCAATTAGGGATTTGCTTGTTACGAAGCAAATTATAGAGAACACACTTAAAGTACTGTCTTAAGTGTTTACAAGTTTGATTATACACTTGAAGTACGGTCTCAAGTGTCTGCAGTTTGTTTTTGATGTTGATTCACAGGTTTGTAGGTATGCAAGGGTTTGAGAAGGGTTATAAAAGGTTGTGTGTTGAGGGGGCAAGAAATCCAGTCAGGGAGTCTTCTTTTTATAGACTAAGAAAGATCCGTTGGAGGAGACAAGGCAGTAAATGGTACGGTTGGAATAGTGTTTGTATTTAGTGCATCATTGACTGGATATATACGGCTGGAATTTGCTACCCAAGTTCAGAAGATCTTCATGAAGAGATGACATGGCAATGTTGTTGAGAGATTTAAGTATAGCACATCCTTGTCATCAATGAATTAGTACATTGCTGTTGACACTGAAGATCTTAGCTATCAGAGTGATGAATCTCTGCTGTTGAGTTCTTAGCTGTTAGATCAAGCAGTCTTAGCTATTAGATCTGGATTGAGTAGAGGACATGGTTTGAGTCTGGTGATATGTAATGTTCTCTTGTAATGAAATAACACTTGATTTATTGGATTGATTCTCTAGTGTTGCTTGATCATTACTGTCACAGCTTATTTTATCATTACTGTCAGATCTTGGCTGTCTGAGGTCTTTTGTGTATAAAACATATTTTAGATATGTTTCTTTGTCAAAACCAGACTTAACTATGTTGGGACATAGTTAGGTCCTAAAAATTTCCCCCTTTTGGCAAAGGAATATATCTATGTAGATATGACCTGCAAGAATACTTATGATTTGAATGCACCAATGAAGAGAAATCACATCTTCTTGATTCAATCAAAAGTACTTAAAACAAAAAACATTATCCAGAAAAAAAAAATGTTTAAACACAAGGATTTCAGGAAATTAAGACAAAAAACTTAACCATAAGACTCTAGTCAGAATCTTCTTCCCTTTCTTTTCTTCCATTCTTCATACCCAAACATGATGAGGCCACTCAGATTTCTTGCATGGGTAATTATGGCATTCTTTGTCAACATCCAAGGTTTTTCTATGAGGATGGGATTGGCAATCTCAGGTAAATAAGAGATCCCTTTGAATTTTAGGTGGGCATTCATGACTGATTGGAAGGAAAAATCAATGTCACAGTGAAGAATCCATGGCTCAAAGGATGGGAGAGGATCACTGTTAGAGAAGGGATTAGTGTCCATTTGAGGTTCTTCTGTTTCAATATTTTCAGGAATAGAAGGAGGAGGATTGGGTTTTTGGAACACATAATCAGTGTCCATTGATGCAGGGTCTGGTGCTTCACTAACAGATCACATCTAAGGCTAGTAAAGCATCATCTTCAGATAGCATTTGCCTTAGATACATAAGGGAAGCAGGAAGCAAAGCACTGGATCCTTCTAGGGTCAATCCTTCAGCAGCTTTAAAAATGTGTGGGGGAATGGGTGGTGATTGAGAGGGACTTGAGACAGCTGAGGATTGGGAGTGGGTAATCTTAGCTGTCTAATAAAGGGACAAGTCTGCACTATTCCCCCTCAACTGTAGGTCAACTCCTTCATATCCTGAAGTGTTCCCCCTTTCTTTTTCAACACTGGGCTCATTAGAACTAGGTTTAGAGGGATTTAGATTCAATATCTCTTGAGCTATGGAGAATGGTGGAGAGCTGGATTGTTCTTTGGGTGGTGAAGGAAGAGGAGTGTTTGGCTTTTGCTTTTTGGATAGGGGAGCATGTTTATCTATTTTTCTTTTCCTAGTAAAAGTTTTTACTAAGAGAGAGGGATCAGAAAGTACCTCAGTTTATGTCTCAAATGGCTGTAAAATCTTAGCTGTCAGATCTTGAGCCATCTCAGCTGTCCCAGATTCTTGCCCTTTCTTAGTTGTCAGAGATGCAGCCTCTGCCAATGATTCAGTTATGGCTCTTCTCATCTGTTCTTCTTCATCATCAACTCCCCTTACTTCCTCATGGCTTACTTCTTCTTCTTCTCTATCAAAGTTATCAATATCTCTGAAGACATGATCAGAGCTAGTTTCTTCACTGTCAGCCACTTCTTCCATATCAATCTTCTTTCCTTTATCTATCACAGGTTCAAATTCATCTTGACCTTTCTCTTCCTCTAAAATTTTCTTTCCTTTGCCAGTTTTCTTCTTTACAGCTTTGGCAATTCTCTTTCCAACTTTGATGGCTTTGCTTTCTTGGACTGATTCTTTAATGACAATGCCTTTGTCATGTTGTCTTTTGGATCTTTTGTCATTTATTAGATGCACAAGTTTCTCCCACATCTTCATTTCTCTTTCTTTCTTTTCCTTCATCATTCTTGTGGTCTCTTCTAATGTCCCAGTTGCTTTACTTCCAAACACTATTCCTTTCTTTCCCTATAACCTGAATGAACTTAGGCTGAAGCTCCTAGTAGGTATCAGATTGGTGGTTTCAAGCCACTGATTATTGAGGGGAGGGTTAACATGTGGAATCAAGTGGTGAAGAATACCACTCAAAAATCTGAAGTTATTCATTTTTGGAGTTTGTTTCTTGAATTTCCAAGGAGAGATGGAGGAGGCTAGTTGGAAATTATGCAGAAGAGCTACACACCAGTTCACATTCTTAGCTATCAGACTCAAAGCTTGTTTCCATTCATTTGGACTGATTTGATCAAACGAGGATTGCTTCCCATCAAATCTCTTGATAATAACATCCATTAGTGTAGATTTGAACAGGTCAAGAGTACCTTTTCCAATAGGTTTGCCCTGTATGAGGTTGTAGTCACAGTTGGGTTTATTGAAGAATTTGTTGTAAAATTGCTCCAATCTATTGCTCTTCCTGTCCCAAATGTTGCTAAAGCTTCCAGCTTTCATTGGGATATTGTAGACTTTTGAAACTACTTTAGGGGACACAAGAATCTCAATGCCCTCAATGTTGGCTCGAATGGATCCACTGGCCAATCTCTCTCCTGTCAAATAAATTTCTCTGCATAGGTTTTCATAAATGGGAGGTTGGGTTTCCATCATCTTGCATAGGTTATTGGATTTAAGTAGAGTTTGAATGAGAGCTCCAACTTCATGTTTGTAGAACTCAGTCTTGATAAAGTAACCATGAGCATCTCTGTAAGCCATTGCTGTCAGAGAGGGCTTTAGGGTTTTGAGAAAAAATAGAGTGTTTAGCGAGAGGATTTTTGAGAGGTAGAAGAGGGATTTTAGTAGCTTAATCAGGCTCGAATGATTAAGGATAAAGGAAATAAAAAATTGGTTTGGATTAAACGGCTAATACGTCGGGAGGATAACGGTTGGGAAATTCATTTAAGAGGATAACTGTTCATGAACAGCTATTTTTGTCCCCCACTATCTTTTTTAACATAACTTCTCTTAAAACAGGGAAATAAATTCCGTACACAAGACGAATTTTCAGAGGAACTAGACAGCCAAAATAAATGAACTTTGTGAGTGTCAAGTTCCAAAGTTCTCAAATTGCATGATCCATAATCATAGGTGTCAGACATTTTGGGCTGCTAAGTCTAGGTTGAATGATCATACCATCTAGGCTGACTTAGAACCAATTTTGTCTATAAAAGGAAATGAATATCATACTCATTTCTTTCATTGGGTAAATGGGTAGATTGGTTTCTAAGTTTAGTCCTAGGAAGATATCAAAAATAGCTAAGAGGCTTGTGTTTAAGAGTCCTAAGCATAGAGAAATCAAAGAGGAGAGATTTGAGAGGGAGTTTTTATCATATCA
This sequence comes from Adenophora triphylla var. japonica, assembly GCA_022495995.1. Lineage (NCBI taxonomy): Eukaryota > Viridiplantae > Streptophyta > Magnoliopsida > Asterales > Campanulaceae > Adenophora > Adenophora triphylla. The sequence goes on from JAFEMH010003359.1 coordinate 227,205, forward strand.
GATACAAACTAATAATGCTTTAGTTCAAGAGGTGGATCAGGTCCTCAGTAATGATCAAAGGAAGGAGGTTGAGCTGAGAGAAAGAGAAAGAGACACATAAGAGGTATTGGGAAGAAGAGAGGTTAGGTATGACAGAAAGAGAGCAGGAAAGGTTAAGAGATCGAGATAGCCAATGAAAAGGGAAAGGCTAAGAGAGAGTTTGATGATGATGAGGGTCAGACAGCTAAGATCAAGCTATTTGGTCAAGAGATGAAGGGAGAGAGTAGTCAATGCATCAGGAATAAGGTTGAGAGAGTTTATACTTTGGGAGAGTTAGTGAAGATTGAGAGCCAAGAAGGGATTAAGATTGAACCACCAATGGTCAACCTAACTCCTTAGCTGTCAAGAAGTATACTGCAGTAAAAAGGGATTCACTCTCTTTAAGTTATGCAGTATTGGAGGGGACTAGAGATAACTTTGTAGGGGTGCAGAGTTCTCCTTCTAAGACTTACATGAAGCTGTTTTCTCAATTTTTGAAGTGATGCAGTCCAGTTGCAGTAGATGAGGAGGAAGATGTTGGTCCTCAATCTGACCAGGCCTTCATTGCTCAAGAAAGTGCCAACACTTCAGGAACTTTCAGTTTCTTCTCTCCCTTGGGTGAGTTTCCACCTTATGATGCAGTTGAGGAGTGGTGGCCAAGGAGAGTGTGTCATTCCCTTCAATTCTCTGTGACAGCTATTGATCCCTTTATGGAGAGGCATCCAGTCTGGTTAGAGAGGTATGGGGAGATTGGGGAGAGAGTTTATGAGGCTCCCAGTGTTGATTATAATGAGCAAGGTGTTTCTGCAGATGGTTCATTGGCTTTTCCAGGAAAAAGTTTGGGATGAGAAATCTTAGCTGTCAGAGCCTTTTAAAGGACAGCTTTAAGGAAGAGGGAGAAAAACATGTGAAGCTTTAGGTGATTTGAATGGAGGTTTGGTTTGTTTTTGGAATGTTGGTAAGACTGGTAGGATAATATTTGTTTTTGGTTTTGAATGTTTCAAGAGTGTGAGGGTTAGCTGTCAGAGAACAATTGTTGACATCAATCCTATGTCTTTTCCCTTTTAGTAATGAATAAATTGTTTTATTTTGGTAAGTTTATCATCCCAAGCATTACTCTCAGGAGCTCAAATCTTTTCTCATCCATGGCCTTTGATAAAATATCAGCAACATTTTCTTTAGTGCAAACTTTAGATAAATTGATATTTCCCTTTTCCACATGGTCTCTTATGAAGTGATGCCTAACTTCAATATGCTTGGTTTTGGAATGCTGAACAGGATTTTCTGTCATGGCAATTGTGCTGGAATTGTCACAGAAAATAGGTATATTTGACAGGTCCATCCCAAAGTCTTGAAGTTGACTTTTGAGATACAAGATTTGAGAACAGCAAAGGCCAGCAGCAATGTATTCAGCCTCTACTGTTGAAGTGGCAACTTATGTTTGCTTTTTGCTTGACCAAGAAATTATACTTGATCCAATAAATTGACATCCTCCACTGGTAGAGTTCATATCCAGATTGCATCCTGCATAGTCTGAATCTGTGAATCCAATTAGTGAGAATGGAGATTCAGTGGGATACCAGAGACCATAGTCAGGTGTTCCTTTAAGGTATCTCAAAATTCTTTTGACAACTAAGAGATGAGATTCCTTTGGATCAGCTTGAAATCTTGTACGTAGACTTACACTGAACATAATGTCAGGTCTAGATGCAGTTACATATAGGAGAGATCCGATATAACTCCTATAAAGTGTTTGATTAACACTTTGACCATCAGGATCAGCATGGAGCTTGGTTGTTGTTGATAGAGGAGTTCTAGCAGATGAGGCAGTTTGCATATCAAACCTCTTGATCATATCCCTGGTGTACTTGGCTTGATTAATGAAGACTCCTTCCTTCATTTGTTTAACTTGTAGGCCTAAGAAGAAAGTCAGTTCACCAATCATACTCAATTCGAACTTGTTCTTCATGATTTCCCCAAATTCTGTGCAAAGAGCTTCATTTGATGTTCCAAAAATGATATCGTCCACATACACTTGAATGAGTAGTAGATCTTCTCCATATTTGTTGATAAATAAAGTGTTATCAATATGTCCTTTTGTAAATCCTTTGCCAAGGAGGTATTTTGATAATGTGTCATACCAAGCCTAGGGGCTTGTTTGAGTCCATACAAGGCTTTATCCAGTTTGTACACATGATCTGGAAATTTTGGATGTTCAAAGCCAGGGGGTTGTGACACAAATACCTTCTCATTTAGAACACCATTCAGAAAGGCACTTTTTGACATCCATTTGGAATACTTTCATACTCTTGAATGAGGCAAAGGTAAGGAATAGTCTGATGGTTTCAAGTCTTGCTACAGGTGCAAATGTTTCATCATAGTCAATTCCTTCTTCTTGTCTGTAACCTTGAGCTACAAGTCTAGCTTTGTTTCTCACAACAATGCCATCTTCATTCATCTTGTTCCTAAATACCCACCTTGTTCCAATAACAGTCTGATTTTTGGGTTTAGGGACAAGTTGCCAGACTTTGCTTCTTTCAAATTGCTCAAGTTCTTCCTCCATTGCTTCAATCCAGTCAGGGTCTTGAAGGGCTTCATTTATTTTCTTTGGTTCTATTTAAGAGATGAAAGCACTCATTAATGAGTCATAGACAGGCATATCTGGAGGGATGGTCATTTTATGAATGGGAAGGTCAATTAAAATGTTGTTGTTAGGAGGAATGATATGAATGGTAGGTTCAGGTTGAGGAATAGAGTGATTATTGTTGCAGCAAGGTTGAATAGGTCTACTGTCAGTGTTATTTTGGTTACTTGATGATGGTAAGCTGTCAAGGGCATCATAGATGTCAGATGCACCTTTGCTGTTAGGCAGAGATTCTTTGCTGTTAGACACATTAGAATTTGTAAAGATGTCTTTGGGCACAATATAGGGAAGGGTAGGTGACTCTTCTTCAGGAATGATATTTGAGGAGTCATGCTCAGGAGATACTTCTGGAATGTTGTCTGAATATCCAACAGCTTCATCAAAATCACATAATTTAGTGCAGCTTTGATCATTGTTTTCATCAAAGTCAACATGAATGGATTCTTCTACAACAAGTCTTCTTTGTTGTATACTCTGTAGGCTTTGCTTGTATTGGAGTATCCTAAGAAGATGCTTTCATCACTCTTAGAATCAAACTTGTCAAGGTTGTTTTTGCCATTATTATGAATGAAGCATCTACTTCCAAATCCATGGAAGTATGAAATGGTTGGTGTTCTACCATTCCATAACTCATAGGGAGTTTTGGTGTGAAATTTGTTGATGAGGATCCTGTTTTGGACATAGACAGCAGTGGTGACAGCTTCTCCCCAAAAGTACTTAGGTAGGTTATTTTCTGACAGCATTGTTCTAGCTGCTTCACAAATAGTCCTATTCTTTCTTTCTGCAACACCATTTTGCTGTGGTGTTCTTGGAGCAAAAAAGTTATGTTCTATTCCTTTTTTATCACAGTATTCTTCAACACCAGTGTTCTCAAATTCCTTACCATGGTCAGATCTAATTTTAATGATAGATAGACCTTTTTGGTTTTGAATTTTGTTGAACAGCTTGATCAAGTGATCCAAGGTTTGACTTTTGGATTCAAGAAGGATAATCCATGTAAATCTAGTGAAGTCATCAACTACCACTAATGAGTATCTTTTACCACCAAGTGATCTAGTTCTAATTGGTCCAAATAGATCCATGTGAAGTAGTTGACGAGGGTTTGTAGTGTCTAGTCTTGTTTTGGCTGAAAAAGAAGTTTTCTTTTGTTTGCAACATTGACATGCTTTGCATAGCTTGTCCTTTTTGAAGGGAATTTCAGGAAGTCCTTTGTACTAGGTTTGAGTTTGCCAATTTCGAGATGCTTTTGAGGTTAAGGTGAATCAATCTTTTGTGCCATAACCATGACATATCAGACTGACTATAGGACAGCAGGCAGTGGGCATTTGAGGATTCCACAATCTCTAAATTTAGACAGTAGAGATTTCCTTTTCTGGTTTCATTGAGAATGACTTTGTGGTTGACATCTTTTACAGTGCAATGATTCTTTGAACACACAACATAATATCCCTTGTCACAAATTTGACTGATGCTAATCAAGTTGTGTTTAAGACCTTCTACATAGGACACATTTGTGAAAATGATGTTTTTAGTAATAAGATTTCCTGATCCTTTGACTTTGGCTTGAGAGTTATCACCAAAAGTTACATTTGGACCATTTTTAGGGATATATTGTTGCATCTATTCTTTGTTGTAGGTCATGTGCCTGCTGCATCCACTGTCCAAGTACCATACTTACCTACAATACAGAAATAAAATTTATGGTACCCTTTTATTCTTTTGGGTCCAAAGGATTAGACATTCTTTGGTACCCTAGCTTTGTTCATTGATCTTTTTCTGAAAAACTGGTTCAGGGTATTATAGTATGACATAGTTTGCATCATGTAGGGTATGAGAACAGTTTGTTGGGGATTGTTGAAGGAATAGTTTGGAGAAAAAGATTGGTTGTGATTCTGGTGTTAGAGGTTGGCTACGGAAGGTGTTTGGATAAGATGGTCTTGGTGAGTTGTTTTAACTGGCATGACCCTTTCCATTTGATTATTGCCATTTTGGTTTTTGTTGTTTGGAGTATTTATGTTGATTATAGAATCTTTGCTATCTAGGTGATCTTTACTGTCCAGAGAATCTTTGTTGTCCAGAAGATCTTTGCTTCCAGAAGATCTTTGTTGTTTGTTTTCTTTTTGCTCTTTGATTCCTTTTTGTTGCCAGATGTATCTAATTCCGTGTGCTGGTTTGACTCCTCCTTTTGGTTGTCTTGAACTTGCTTCTGTGATTTCATTGTCTTCTATGTCTTTCTTTGAATCTTTTTTGTTCGTACAGGATAGCTGTTGGGTTTTATGGGTCCATGCGCAGCGGAATTAAGCATCTAATAACACAAAACCCAAGCCCTAAGATCCGTTCTATACGATTAAATCGAATTCCTATGAGATAGAATTTACCAACCTAAATTGCTTTCCGGTCTTGAGCTATCGAACAATTTATCGGTGTGATTATGAATCACAATCTTCGATCTTCAAAACCTTTGAACCTTCAGATTGCTTTGGACAATTTGAACTCTAGGCCTTGATCGTCGTACGAGCGAAGACCCTCTAGTAGTATCCACACGTTAGAATGAACCAAGAACAGTTCTTGAGAATTGCTAGATTCTTAAACCTATGGAAGAAATATTGAGAAACCTTTTTAATGTGATTTTTCCTTTAGAAAACTCGGCTAGATTTCGGCTGTTTACAGACTCATATTTATACTACTTTAGTATTAGAGTTTTTGTCCTAATCAAATTAGGAAACAAGAGTAAACCGCCTCTGTAGCTTGATGTGTCGCGCGGCTACACATGCCAGATGGCCAGTTTTGTCGCGCTACAGATCAAGTTATATCAGGAACTCTCAATCATTTCTTCCTTTGATTTAACCAATTCATTATAATTGTGTGTGTCCCAATAGGATTATATTAAGTTGGCAATGAGCTCGATCATATCAATACTCATAAGACATAAGCGGACTCTAGCAAGCCATTATGTCTACCCAAATAATATAACGTAAGAGTTCACGTTTCAAATGGTACACTTCCATCTTGACTTATCATCCTTCCCATCATGAATCCGATCATGCCAAAGATAGCCTTTATAAATATCGTGTTAAGATATCGTTTGACTAAAATCAAACATAACTTTCATCATATGTAAGGTCATGATAATCTCAGGTCTAGGGACTAAATGAAGTGACCATATGAGATTTAATTATGATATTTGACCATGACATAAATCTCATACGGGCCAAGTCCAGTCACTTGTTCTCTAACAAGTACCCATAATTTCATTGTGCATCTATATGCATATAATCATCATATGATTATCCATTAACAATTATACTAATTATTCTCTTAATAATCAGGGATGGAGATTATTACAATAAATATGCAAACTATATAATAATCAAATAATAAACTTAAACGATAAAGATGATACATAACGGTTCTCAGTTAAACATAACTAAAGCCTAGGGCATTACACCAACAGTCTCCCACTTGCACTAGGGTCCATTTATGTATCGAATACTCATGGATCTAACATGACCATCATGCTTTTGCCTGTGCGAGGGTCTTTGTAAGTAAATCCCTTATGTCATCATCGGTTGATACTTTGTATATCTTAACGTCTTTTTTCTCATTCTTTATGAATTCCTTGAAAAACGTCTAAGTATGTGTTTGGATCGCTGTTGTGAACTTGGTTCCATTGTTTGCACAAGTGGCACCACTATTGTCATAACAAAAGTTTCACCGATTAGTGATACTTGAAACATTTCCATAACACTAATGAACTTTTGATCCAAACTGCCTCATTTAGCCACATCATATGTTGCTAAAATTTGGCCTTAGTCATAGAATCGGCTACAATTTCTGCTTGGACTCTTCCAATCAAAACTGCACCTCTAATAAGTATAAACACAAATTTTAATTGCGATTTTAAATTAACTTTGTCAATTTGGAAGTTAGCATCTGTGTAACCCTTACAACAAGATTAACTTCCAATCTTTCAAATACCAAGAACGTATACTTAGTTCTTCTTAAGTACTTAAGGATCATCATGACTGCCATCCAATGCTTTACATCAGGATCAGATTGGTATCGACTCATCATGCTTAGAGCATATGAGACGCCGCGTCTAGTATAAATCATGGCATACATGACAGATCCAAATGTCGAAGCATATGGAACTTCATTCATTTCCCTTTTGCTCATCAGTTGTCATAAGACAATATTGCTAAGAGAAATACCATGACCCATTGACAAGCTACTCTTCTTAGATTCTTCTAAGAACCTTGTCAATATGAATACTTTGATTCAAACCAATTTATCCTTCTAGATCCATCTCTATAGATCTTGATGCCAAGGATGTAAGCGGCTTCACCCATATCTTTCATTGAGAAACCTTTCCTTGACCAAGACTTGACAGTCTTAAGTGTCGGAACTTGTTTTTCCAATGAGTAAGATATCATTGTAATAAAACAATAGAATTAATACTACGCTCCCACTGAATTTCATGTATACACAAGGTTCATCTTCGTACTTGATGAAGTCAAACTTTTGACCGATTCATCAAAGTGAAGATTCCAATTCCTTGAAGCTTGCTTCAACCCATCTCATGGATCTTTGCAACATGCATACTTTATTAGAGTTTCTTGTATCGACAAACTATTCGGGTTGTGTACTATACACATCCTTAATAATCTTTTCATTCATAGAAAGTCATTTGACATCCATTTGTCATATCACATAGTCATAACATGCGATCATAGGAAGTAGGACTGTCATTCTCAATGACTTCCACTTTATTACTTTCCGGAATGAGAAATCAATATTTCTTGAGTTTGGATCGTAACCTATCCGATCTACGATGAACTTGTGCATCTTGAACCAGTTCCACAACTCCTTGTGAACTTGGTTCCGTCTCTACTCTTGGTTCCATATTATTTTCGGGTTCTTGAACTTCTTCAAGATTAGTTTTACTCCCATTAGATCCTTTATTTAAAAACAATTTCTCAAGAAACGAATCAAATAGAGCAACAAACATTTTGTTCTCTTTGCGGTTGTAAAATTAATATCCAAAAATAACCTAGTCAGATTTGGTGCTAACTTATAAGAGATAAGTCTCTTTACATAAGATTCGCAACCCCAAATCTTCATGAAAGACAAACTAAGTTTTCTTCCATGCCACATCTCATGTGGGGCCTTAGGAGCCGATTTAGTAGGGACTCGATTCAGTGTAACCGCATTATTTCTAATGCATATCCTCAAAAGGAAATAGGAAATAAAAAAGTCAAATTGACACATCATTGAACGAACCATGTCCTACAAGGTTCAATTCCTCCTTTCAGACACACCATACAATGTGGTGTTCCGGGTGGAGTCAACTCTGAAACGATTTCATAGTTTTGAGATGATTGTCAAACTCTTGGCTAAAATATTCACCACCTCGATCTAATCAAAGTACTCAATAGTTTTGCCAAGTTGTTTTGTACTTCATCTTGAATTGTTCGAAACATCTCAAATGATTCACCTTTGGACTTCATCAGATAGACATAGCCGTATCTAGATAAGTCTTTGATGAAATGTGATGAAATACCGAAGTCTTCCCCTAGCAATGCTACTTAATGGTCCACATACATCTCATGTATAATGACCAATAAGTCACTTGCCCTCCCACTACTCTTAGTGTAGGGTGGTTTGGTCAATAATCCCAATAAATAAGATCCACATTCCTCAAATGATTCAGAGTCATATGAGTCTAAAAGTCCATGTTAATGGAGTTTAGATATATGTTTCTTATTTATCTGACCAATCCAGCAATGCCATATGAACTCGTTGTTCATATTGTTCGATTTAGATCTCCCATTTACATTATAGATATCTTCAATATTATTTTGTTTCTTACCATCAAGGATATGAAGACCATTCAATGACATATGCAATACAATAAGGCATATCATTGAATAAATATAAAACTTCTTATTTTCAATAAGAAAATTATATCCTTCATCATCCATATAAGAAACGGAAATAATATTCCTACTCAAATCCGGAACGTAGTCATACTTGTTCAAAACAAGTATTAGTCCACAATGTAAGGTGACTTCATAAGTCCCTATAGCTAATGTAGCAATTCTTGCTTCATTCCCATGCATATGTTTAATTTACCTTCTTTGAGTAGCTTTCTATTATTTATTCCTTGCACATTTAAACAAATGTGGGATCCATGTCCGGTATCATATACCCAAGAACAAGAAGTCGAAAGGAAAATATCTATCATATAGATACTTGAAGTAGTAGCAATCATATTGCCCTTCTTCACCTTTTAGGCCTTCCTAGTAACCTTTGTAACTTTGCTTCCAATGACAATTTAATTACAATGATAGCAAACTGCATCCTTTTGAGACACTTTGGGTTTAGCCTCTTCGGCTTTGCAACTTTTGCCCTAGGTTTAGCAACCTTTACTTTACCTTCTTTACCTTTCCTTTTGAACCCTTTTTCTTGTGTTAACCATTAACACACTTGCGAATTGCTCCTTTTGCATCTCATGCATTAAAAGCCTTGCCACAACATACATCTTTTGCCTAGCTTGCACTTGGAACATTTTCTTTGTGCGGTGTGTTAGAACAAAAAGTAACTTCCATGTTTTCAAGGTTCTTCATAAGAGCCTTCAAACATGGTGGCAAGTATAAGGCAAACAATATCATAGGAATCATCTCTATGTTTCTCATGTTGCTCCTTATCTTCCCTTTGCAACATTTGCATTGGATTCAACAGGAATGGATTCGTCAAGAACGTACGTGCCTAAGAACCATTCTTTAGGCTTCTAATCCAATCAGAATTATTTGTGTCGTTCCTTTCGTACTTTGTCCTTCATAAGGACGAATCGCAATTATCATTATGTAATGCTACTTCTACAACAAAATATACAAATTATATGAACACATATCAATACCAACACATTTATCATTTAAGAGCAATTAATGTATTTTACAAATATTTCCAATAAATCATACACCTTCCAATGCAAATAAGCATAATATGCATTTAATGGGCTAAGATCCAACTTTAATTTAATCTCAAGTACGCTATGGCGCACCGCTCAAGATTAAATTAATTAGGTAGAAAACATCAATCATATCGTATATGACTCTTAGATCTTTTATGAGATTTATTTAAGACATCATATGTCTAAGCATATTTTAATCTCATCTTATGCCTTAGGTCCAAAACCATTTTGATAACCCAATTAAGTTCATCCACTTTAAACAGATAGGAACCACCATTTCCTCATCTTGCTCGCAAACGGAATAGAATCAAAGTACCTTGCTATGGCAAGTCCACCCAAAACTATCTGAGTGGTCTCAAGTGTTTTAATCATGGATTGGCATAAAGAACTTAAAAGTTGAATGAAGGTTCTTTAAAGCAGATTATAAGCATATCAACAAAGATAATCATAACTGTGCACTAGGTAAGTTCCCAAGAAAATAGGTGAGCCACAAGGACTGCTTAAGTACCAAATCTTCCTTTGACAGAACTCTCCTAGTCATGCACAATTATAATACCAATTTGAATGCAATATAATCAATACTTTGTATACTGACTTGTTTCTCATAAACAATCAGAATCGTAAACTGACTTGTTTCTCATAAATAATCAGATTCCTTCAAATTTTGCGTAAACTGACTTATTTCTCATAAATAATCAGAAAACCAAAATTTTGATGTTTCAACTAAACATACAGGAAATATCAATTCAATGTTTCAACTAAACATCTAACAAAATTCTTATCACATAAGAACACATAATTCATGCATCGCAACAATTAATAAAATCACATTTAAATTAATTAAGCATGCAGAAATAATGAATTAATCTAGCATAGCCCTATAAATTTAATTTCCAGAAATTTATAACATCCAGATTAAGACATTAAACATCTCAGATTATAAACATAATCACAGATTAGCAAAAAAATTATCAAACTGATTCTGCCCAGATTGGCTAGTTATATCGCGTGGCGCCATCAGCCAGTTGGCTAGATCTGTCGCGTGACATACCAAGCCCAACTACCAGATTTTCTCCTCGTGGCTAAATCTGTTGCACGACTTGCGTTGCCAGTTTGCAGATTCCAGATTTTAATCAATTCAATCATAGAGCAATTAAATCAACTAAACAACTTTTAACAGATTTAATTCAATATGAATAGAACACGATTTAGACATATTATTTCAAAAACAATAAAACTATCGCATACAAAAACATGCAATAAGCATATAAACAATTTATATCTTAATTTTAGCATGCCAATTCAAACTTAACAATACGAACGGGGCTCTGATACCACTGTTGGATTTTATGGGTCCATGAGCAGCGGAATTAAGCATCTAATAACACAAAACCTAAGCTCTAAGATCCGTTCTATACGATTAAATCGAATTCCTATGAGATAGAATTTACCAACCTTAATTGCTTTCCGGTCTTGAGCTATCGAACAATTTATCGGTGTGATTATGAATCACAATCTTCGATCTTCAAAACCTTTGAACCTTCAGATTGCTTTGGACAATTTGAACTCTAGACCTTGATCGTCGTACGAGCGAAGACCCTCTAGTACTATCCACACGTTAGAATGAACCAAGAACAGTTCTTGAGAATTGCTAGATTCTTAAACCTATGGAAGAAATATTGAGAAACCTTTTTAATGTGATTTTTCCCTTAGAAAACTCGGCTAGATTTCAGCTGTTTACAAACTCATATTTATACTACTTTAGTATTAGAGTTTGTGACCTAATCAAATTAGGAAACAAGAGTAAACCGCCTCTGTGGCTTGTTGTGTCGCGAGGCTACACATGCCAGATGGCCAGTTTTGTCGCGCTACAGATCAAGCCATATCAGGAACTCTCAATCTTTTCTTCCTTTGGTTTAACCAATTCATTCTAGTTGTGTGTGACCCAATAGGATTATATTAAGTTGGCAATGAGCTCGATCATGTCGATTCTCATAAGACATAAGCGGACTCTAGCAAGCCATTATGTCTATCCAAATAATATAACGTAAGAGATCACGTTTCCAATGGTACACTTCCATTTCTCCCTTTGTCTCACGATGTTATATTTAACACAAGTCATGGTCCACGTCAACTTGTATTTGTTCAATGCTTTCTCGATCTTGAGTATAATGATAATCCAATCGCATTGGGGTGTGGCCACACACTTTCCACCATTATCACTCATCGAGGGGCCCAAGCAAAACATCTCTTTTTCGAGGGACAAATTCCATCTTGACTTATCATCCTTCCCATCATGAATCCGATCATGCCAAAGATAGCCTTTATAAATATCGTGTTAAGATATTGTTTGACTAAAATCAAACATAACTTTCATCATATGTAAGGTCATGATAATCTCAGGTCTAGGGACTAAATGAAGTGACCATATGAGATTTAATTATGACATTTGACCATGACATAAATCTCATACGGGTCAAGTCTAGTCACTTGTTCTCTAACAAGTACCTATAATTTCAATGTGCATCTCTATGCATATAATCATCATATGATTATACATTGACAATTATACTAATTATTCTCTTAATAATCAGGGACGGAGATTATTACAATAAATATGTAAACTTTATAATAATCAAATAATAAACTTAAACGATAAAGATGATACATAACGGTTCTCAGTTAAACATAACTAAAGCCTAGGGCATTACACCAACAATAGCAATGTTTTTGAGCTTTGACATAGTTCATACTTTCAAGAACCATCTTCTCAATAGATTTTTCATCAGTGGGAGGGGTATATGTTTTCAGAGTGGGATTTTCTCCTCCAATCCCTGACTTATCACTAGGATGTCTTTGGTTATAGTGAAAAAGTGACACAGCCTCTCCTGATTTGTTTCAGGAATCAATTTTCTTTCTAAGAGCTTCATTTTCTTTTTCAAGATTGATGACTCTTTGGTTGTTTTCATGGGAGCTTGAATTCTCAGCTGTCAGATCACAGTTGTTCTTTTCAAGCATGAGACATTGCTCTTTTAATCCTTAGTTGGCTTTCTCAAGGTTTTCAATGGTTTTGGTTTGGAAAAGGTTGTCAGTGACCAATGAAGCAATGCTAGTTTGGTGTCTATTGATTTAAATTAAAAGAGTGTAAACTAATTGTTTAAAACCATCAATATTTAAAGAGTTAAAATTATGTACCTCTTTTAGCTCTTCTGCAACTGCCAATGCTTCAAGATCTTCTTCATTGTCTGATTCTTCATCTTCTCCTGCAATTAGGTACATCATAGCCTCTTCTCTTTCACTTTCAGAGTCACTTGAATCATATTCTTCATCACTGAATTTGGATGAATCAGCAATCATTACTTGTTCTTTATTTTTCTCATTTTTGTTTTTGGAGCAATTATAGCAATTACATCTGGAACTGTGAATGATTTCCTTTGAGTAGGTCAATTTCTTAGCTGTCTGATTATCCTTTGGTTTCTTTGGTTCAGGACATTCAGAGGAGTAGTGACCAATCTTTCCACATTTGTAACATTCAATTTTCTTTTTATGACTGTCTTGATCTGATGTAGATGGGCTGTATGTTCTATCAAATGTTTTCCTATGTGATTTCATGGCATTTCTAACAGTCATGGATATAAGACTTGGTATATCTCCTTGTGAGATAGGTTTGTTTGAAGTGAGGTTTACTTAAGGGCATTGAAGACCATGGTGTCAATGTCCTGTTGAGTGATAGATTTGTGTGTAGTTTCCTGAGCAGCTAAGGCAAGAGTTTGTGAAATAGAAGGGACAGGTTGAATTTTTATCATTCCTTCCAGCTCATAGGCCTCAAGCTTTCCAAAATATTGTTCAACAGTCATGGTACTCCATTCTGCTCCTTCTCTAATAGGTAATGCTACCTTCTCATATTCTTGTGGAAGATTAGAATATATTTTAAGGCATAGGTCTTGGTTTTCAAATGTTTTTCCATGGTCAGCAATGGATCTTACAAGGTCCTCAAACCTTGGTTTAGCAGCACTAACTTTTTCACTAGGGTAGAATTTAAAGTTGTCTAGTTGTCTAAGCAAGTTGTTTAGATTTTGGGTTTTAACACTGGTGTGTTTAGTGAATTTGGTATGAATCAGTTCCCATGCAGCTTTTGCAGTTGGTTCTTTAGCAATTTCTTGTGCTAGAGAGTCATTCACACTCTTTTGAAGTATGTTTTTGACTTTTAGATTAGCACTGATTAATTGCCTTTCATATTCAGTCCAGTTCTTTGGGGATTTCCTTTTACTGGCACCACCATTTATATCTGGTTGGATTGGATAGGTGACCTCATTTTCTAGTGCATACCAGTTCCAAATGTTGTTTGCATCAAGGTAGGTTTTGATTTTTGATGCTTATATTTCAAAAGATCCACAGTCATCAATGTGTGGAATGTCTTTCTCATTATTTCTTCTTGGTTGAGGCATAGTGGGTTGAAAGAGGATCCTTCACAAGTTGTTAGACTTTTGATGGTGAAGACAATCCCTGATACCAATTGAAAGGCCCTGTGTACTTGATCAACTAAAGGAAGATCAGGCAGTTAAGCTTTGACAGCTGAGGTGAATCTTAGCTCTCAGATATTAACTGATTAAATAACAGAGGAAAAATGTGCAGCGAAATAAATAAGGTGAAATAATGTAAAGACAAAGTGATTAGTGTAAGTGTGTGAGGGGGTGTGTGTGTTTGTGTGTGATAATACCAAAGGACACAAGAATTTTAAGGTGGTTCAGAGTTCACTCCTTCTACGTCCACCCTTACTGTCAATCTTGACAAGTGAACTCAATCAACTATAATCTAGGTCGCTTTAAGATTTACATTGATTGATCAGGAAAGATTCTTGAACTTCCTCTTCCTAATTAGTACGGTCAATTAGGGATTTGCTTGTTACGAAGAAAATTACAGAGAACACATTTAAAGTACAGTCTTAAGTGTTTACAAGTTTGATTATACACATGAAGTACGGTCTCAAGTGTCTGCAGTTTGTTTTTTATGTTGATTCACAGGTTTGCAGGTATGCAAGGGTTTGAGAAGGGTTGTAAAAGGTTGTGTGTTGAGGGGGCAAGAAACCCAGTCAGGGAGTCTTCCTTTTATTGACTAAGAAAGAGCCGTTGGAGGAGACAAGGCAGTAAATGGTGTGGAATTTGCAATAGTGTTTGTATTTAGTGCATCATTGACCGGATATATACAGGGTGGAATTTGAAACCCAAGTTCAGAAGATCTTCATGAAGAGATGACATGGCAATGTTGTTGAGAGATTTAAGTATAGCACATCCTTGTCATCAATGAATTAGTACATTGTTGTTGGCACCGAAGATCTTAGCTGTCAGAGTGATGAATCTCTGTTGTTGAGTTCTTAGCTGTTAGATCAAGCAGTCATAGCTATTAGATCTGGATTGAGTAGAGGACATGATTTGAGTCTGGTGATATGCAATGATCTCTTGTAATGAAATAACACTTGATTTATTGGATTGATTCTCTAGTGTTGCTTGATCATTACTGTCACAGCTTGTTTTATCATTAGTGTCAGATCTTGGCTGTCTGAGATCTTTTGTGTATAAAACATATTTTAGATATGTTTCTTTGTCAAAATCAGACTTAACTATGTTGGGACATAGTTAGGTCCTAACAGTTTGTATTGAGCCCCAAATTTCACAAGATCAGTTCCGACAATTACACTATAATTATTAGATGCTAGTAATGCAAGATGTAGATGTTCTGATGGCAACTATATTTAAATGTCACATTTAGCATAATGTCATATTAATAAAAATAAAAGTACTTTCTATTGTGGTAAATGAATAATGCACTTTTTGTATTACATAAAATGTAGCAAATTAAAGCAGCAAATCCATGCTTTTAATATATTACTATACCTACAAATCCTATAAAAGGAATGACATGATCTTCTTATTAAGTAGTTCAGCCAGAAATACCAATGGCAGGAAAAGTTTATGTTAGAACCTAAGTTCCTAAACAAAGGTTTTGATTAAAAAGATCAACCTAAACAAAAGTCTAAATGGCAGTCCAAATCATCAAGCACATGAGTTCAAAACAAAAGAGGTCAACTATCTCTCCTTCTACTAACCTCAACTATCTTCATCAGTCTTGATAGTCGGCCTCAGCAAAATGACAAAAGCATTGTCACCTCATCTCTGGTCAACAGTCATACTAACACGTTCCATTATTAATTAGTGAGACTAATTAAGTATAAAAAATTATGAGGGAATTTTCTACCTGTCAAGGACAGTGAAGAGTGGACATAGGATAGGTTGTTATACTCTGAACAACTTTAAATTCTTGTGTTTAGATCTCATTCTCATTATTTTTTTTCACACACACACACACTGTTTATCACTCAACCACACCTTCATAGTGATGGAGATTAAAATAATGATTTATTTAGTTTTAATTTTAATTATTATTAGGTATTTTCGGATTTATATTTAATTAGATGATAAAATCGAATTTTAGAGTATATTTATGCAAAATTTTGAGGTTTTATAGTTTATTTAGGTTACTATATAGATTAGGGTTATTTTTAAAGGTGTTTGACTTGAATTCCAAGTCATAGGAGTCCTATAAAAGCCAAGTTAATTGTAATTCCAAAAATTAGTTTTGATTAATAAAATTTGATATTGAGTGTTTACTCTTTATTTTCTAAAAGTGATTAAATTTCTTTATAAATTCATTATTGAGTATTTTGTTTCAACTCAATAGAGTGATTGGATGGATACAGTTACGAATGGCAATAAAGTTTAAAGTTCGTCAAGGGCATAAAGTTACTTTTGAAGATGGAGTTAATTTTGAAGACGTGTTTAAAACCAAACTTAAAATTTCAGGGCGAATTTTCTTCAAGCAGGGGAGAATGAAGGAGATCAAAATAGTGATTTATTTAGTTTTAATTTTAATTATTATTATGTATTTTTGATTTATATTTAGTTAGGTGATAAAGTCATATTTTAAAGTAGATTTATGCAAAATTATGAGATTTTATAGTTTTATTAGGTTACTATATGGATTTGGGTTATTTTTAGAGGTGTTTGACTTGATTTTCAAGTCTTGGGAGTCCTATAAAAGCCAAGTTAATTGTAATTCCGAAAATTAGCTTTGATTAATAAATAATAATAGTGAGTGTTTACTCTTTACTTCCTAAAAGTGAATAAATTTCTTTTGGATGCCAATTTGTTGGTAATCGTGAGCAATTCAACGAGAATTGAAGATCCGTTACTAGTAATCGTGCGTAATTCAACAGTATTTGATTTATCATTAAGTCTTTCGCTACGTCAGTTGGTATCAGAGCCTCGTTCATTCTAGGAAGAATGATACGTAGAAAGAAGGCCACTGTGGAAGAGACCTACGAACGTGAGGAGGATGTGCTAGAGCAGCGTATCAAACGAGTCATAGATCAACGTACATCGGATCCCCAAAAACTTAGTCTGAGAATGGATCTCTTCGGGGTTTTTTTCAAATCTTCAAGTACAAAAGTTCTTGTCGATTGGTTAAACCTCTTATATTTGATGAGTATAATTATGAAATTTTTCAAGTGATGACATCCAATCCTATTTGGGTTAAAACAATTGATCTTGAATATTCACAATTCAAATGATGTGAAAGTTTGAATTTGTTAACTTTGATCATCGGTACGAAGATTTGTTTGACACTTATACCCCCCGTTCTTTTATTTTGTGGATCCTTCATAAATTCATTATTGAGTATTTTATCTCAACTCAATGGAGTGATTGGATGGATACTGTTACAAAGGCAATAAAGTTTAAAGTTCGTCAAGGCATAAAGTTACTTTTGAAGATGGAGTTCTTTTTGAAGACGTGTTTAAAGTCATACTTAAAATTCGATGGCGAATTTTCTTCAAGCAGGAGAGAATGATGGAGATCAAAATAATGATTTATTTAGTTTTAATTTTAATTATTATTATGTATTTTCGGATTTATATTTAGTTAGGTGATAAAATCGAATTTTAGAGTAGATTTATGCAATATTTTGAGATTTTATAGTTTATTTAGGTTACTATATAGATTAGGGTTATTTTTAGATTTGTTTGACTTAATTTTCAAGTCTTAGAAGTCTTATAAAAGCCAAGTTAATTGTAATTCCGAAAATTAGTTTTGATTAATAAA
This sequence comes from Adenophora triphylla var. japonica, assembly GCA_022495995.1. Classification (NCBI taxonomy): domain Eukaryota; kingdom Viridiplantae; phylum Streptophyta; class Magnoliopsida; order Asterales; family Campanulaceae; genus Adenophora; species Adenophora triphylla. The sequence goes on from JAFEMH010003359.1 coordinate 244,996, forward strand.
TTTTGATATTGAGTGTTTACTCTTTATTTGCTAAAAGTGATTAATTTCTTTTGGATGTCAATTCTCAGTATTGATTAAATTTTAGGAGTGTTGAAGGTCGATTATTGAATGTGCATTACAACACTAATTAATTTATCATTAAGTCTTTCGTTATGTCACATAGAATAGAATTCGTTTATTACATTTTATTCCGCTGCACAACCATTTATCACTTAAAAGCAGTTAACTGCCCAAAAGATATCTACAGATATAAGATATAGTCAACCTCTCACTATTTCAATTGTTTAGTGTTAAAACACATTTCAAGACCTTTCAGTATATTTGTAAGAGATGGGCCTATATATTTATAGTGATTAGTGGTATAACTGGTTTTGGTCAAATGTAGAGATGCACTGACATTACTCAAGATAGGAAGGGTTGAGTATGGGACCCAGAGGTTACCCTTTCTTTTCTAATTCACCCTTGGTTCCAACCTGGTAGAACTATAAGGCAAAGCTTTTTCAATAATGTTTTAATATTATTTCATTTTGAATACTCGAACTCAAAATCCTTCATTAATTAAGTTAAAACACCTCCTTATTATTCTGTAGTTTTAAGTGCTTGATTATTGGACCCATATAGGCTAAATGGTATATCAATAACAAATTTTAAAAGTTATTTAAATAATTATTTAATCATAAATTATTGATCAAAGTCAATCAAAATAACAAAATAAAAAATAATTATATTTCCAGTAGGAATATATATACTCCATATAGGCGTATATATAAAGAGAGAGACCATTGGTCTTGAAAACACAGGATGGTTCTTATCTTTCAACTTATGGACTTCGATTATTTTGGGATGAAGAAAATAGAGTTGGGGAGTGGGAGAAGGGGACCAATTAAGCATCAAGAAAATCCAAGACAAGAGTAGCTATCAAGGGTCTGACCACCATATATTGTACCCCATAACTAGATGTGCAGACAGAGATCTCTCACCATTTCTTTTGCTTTTTTCTCTTTATTTTTTCTTGGCCAAACTTATATTCGGTACGTTACACAATCTTTTCAATTTCACATCATGTTCCGTGGTACAATTGTGGTGTCTCACCTATTTATATATACATATATACTTCCATTTCCATGATGTAGAAGCTTCATTTTTATCGTGATCTTGATGTTAACAAGACATGTCAAATGGTTGAATAATAGAGAACTTGGTCATGTTTTATGTAAGTTCTTACAACTATATCTCCGGTATCTTTTACGGAGCCTTTACCGAATTTTTGAAACATCGATGGTGGAAATTTATTTTGAAAAATTGGTATTTAACCAATTCTGACCTATATTTTAAAATGGCTTTATATTTATATTTATCTATCATTAATTGTTTGTACCTGTAATTTTTTTGTACACAATAGAAGAAAGTCAAAAATTTGATGCAGTTTAAAAATAGTTATAGAAGTTAGGAGTTTTCCAAAATATTAAAAATATTTTTTAATATTTTTAATTTATTATAAAGGAAAACAATTCTTAAGGAATTCACAACTTTTTTATAGTAGTTTATACTAGCAAATATATTTAGATTTCCAATATATTTATAATCTTATTAATACTCGGCAAATATATTTATTAAGAAATTCTCCAGACAAGTTTGATTCTTTAACTAACTTCACCACTTTTTTTAACCCATTTTTTTTCTTCTCTCTCTAGTCTTAACTGAGAATAAAAAAAAAAAACTAGGCAAGAAAAGATATATGAGTGCATGTATATAATAAAATAATTATGTGAAAACAAATACTCCCTCCGTCCCACTTCAAGTTCCTACTTTCCTTTTTTATTCGTCCCACTTCAAGGTTTTCTTCCATAATTGGCATGTTTTGAATATATTTATACCCTTATGATTTAATATATTTACAGAAAAACCATTCATTATACCCTTATAAAGTTAACATATTTACAAAAAAAATCAATCATTAACTTACTATTCCTCTCACTCATTCTCTCTCTTATTAAATACTAGTAAAAGTCCGTGTCCGATGACACGTGTTTTTTTTTTTAATTTAAAAAAAAAAAAAAAAATTAAAAGGCAAAATGGGAAATGGACAACTTAGTGAGGGCAAAATGAAAAATTTGGCATTTGAAACTGTTCATTGTACCGTAGCAGACCCGTTCCCATTTATACTATAGATTTTTAACTTCTACATTCTCTCTCCTCTAATCTTCTACCAATTTTCAAGAAAATCAATCATTAACTACTATTCTCTACCCCACATTTAACTTTTACATTATCTCTCCTCTATTCTAAACAACACAAACAAAAAAAATTCTTAAGAAGCGTGAAACCCATACCAAAAAACCTTGGTGTGGGATGGAGAGGGTATAATTCTTTCATATCATAAATTTTACATTCATTTTATAATTATTCACATACAACTATTTTTTTTTATTGATGATTGTCTTAATCTATTACAAGATTGACATGTGAGGATTGAACTCTTGACCTCGTATCATTGTATCATTTAGAAAGGGATACCTCGCATATGACTAGTTATTTTATCTTAGAATGATTTAAATGAACAATTTTGGAGATAAAAAAAAAAGAAGATAAATCTTACCAAAAAAATATGAAGTGGTAGACTCTTGAACCATAAACTCTAAAGACGTATACATTCAAGAGGTAGACCCCAAAAGATTAACGCTAAAGAGATTGACTCAACCCCAAAACCTGCACAACAAAATGGTGGCGGAAATGAACATCGCACACATTACAAGAAATTACTCGAGTCATGATAAACTCTAAAGTTGACAAAGAGCTTTTGGTTGAGGCCTTAAACATTTGTCTCCGAAAGAATTTTAGCTAGAACTGTCAACACTTGTGCATGTACAGTTATTTATGTGTACAGTTGTTCACATAAGTGCAATCACAACTGTATAAATAACTCTGACAATAAAATAACTCATACAAACAGCATTAAATGCAGCTTAATAATAAACACTTCAGCAAGAACTTCTTGCTGAAAACCTTTTCATAAAACTACAATCTTGTTTGATAACAAGTTGCAAAGTAAACGCTTATAATGAAAAAAAAAAACTATCTTCGAAAAGATCAGAAGATATTCTAATATAAGAACAATCAAACACGAAAAACAATCTTGAAGTATCAAGGTCTGAACTTCAAGAAACAAATAAAACAATTAAGGATGAAAACGTGAGTTTTTGGAAACAAATATTGTTTCCTTATTTTCAAAATTGCATCAAATATGGTAAGTAGATTTTGGGACTTTCATGAAAGATTTATTATGTCCTACTTTGACTAGGAGTTTGTAAATAAAGTAAATATCTTTTATTTATGTACATAAGTTTTATATTAGGACTAACCTACTAACAATCTATTTCTTTGTGAGTGTGATTTATGTTTTCTTGTAGGATTTGAGATCTCACAAAGAAAGAGTGTTGATTGTGTGAAGACCTTTTCCATGGTGCATATAAATACAAGGCCATCAGCACAAGAGAAGATACGAATTTTGAGAGAGAAAAATACTTGTTCTTCACAGTTTTCAACATTGTTGTTTAGGTTGTGAGTGAGGGTTGTGACACACATTCGAACTCACATCTAGGTTTTCATTGAGTTCTTTGTTTTACTTCCGACTAGAATAGGTCCTACTTGGAAAAGGGGAAGTGTTCTTGTCTTAGAAGGTGATTAGAACTCGTTTAGTATTTTAGTCTTTTAGTTTTTCACTTATTCTTGTTTTTGTAAGCATCAAAGTTTTAATAGTGAAAAGTTTTTGGGCGTAAGCCTAGTTTTCTGATCTCAAGATCAGTAAGCGTATATAACCTTTGTGTTATTACTTTATTCTGTTTTATTCCGCTGCAGTATATGTGGATGTGTGGACAGTTGTGAGACACATCTGTACTCACATCCGTATTCTATTGAGTTGTTTGAAGCTTTCTAGCTACACGAAACTTTCAATTGGTATCAGAGCCAACTCTCGATATATTACTGAGTATTGATCCAGAAAGTGTAGTCATTATGGAATGCCAAAATCATCAAAACAGGCCTCCTGTCTTGGATGGCACCAATTATTCTCTTTGAAAGTTTAAGATGCGAAATTACATCAAAGGTATTGATGAAAGGGCTTGGATGTGCATCCTTGTTGCATGGCAACCTCCTACTGTGGAGAAGAAGCCTGTGTCTGGTGTTGGTGAGTCTATTTCCGAAAGAAAACCTGAAGATCAATGGACTCTTGAAGAAATTCTTTCAGCCAACTATAATTCGAAAGCAATGGGTGCTATTTCCAGCCATGTTTCTGGGAATATGTACAAGCTTATCACTAATGAAAGTGTTGCTAAAACTGCTTAGGATATTTTGCAAACACAATGTGAGGGAGCACCAAGTGTAAAAGCTACTAGGCTTAGAATTTTAATGGATAGGTTTGAATTACTTCGAATGGAAGAGACTGAGGACATTGTTTCATATGCTGCTAAAATTCATGAAATTTCAAATGAGTGTACAAGTCTGGAAGAATCTATCTCCAATGCAAGACTTGTGAGTAAAATTTTGAGGACCTTACCTTAGAGATTTAACATAAAGGTGGCTGTGATTGAGGAAACAAATGACACCAATACCATAGGTCTAGATAAAATAGTTGGGATTTTGATTGTGTTTGAGCTAAACCTTGAAGCTCAGAAAAAGAACAAGTCCATTAGTCTTGCTCTCAAAAGTGTTGCTGCTCTTTCAAAAGAGCTTGTGAAACTATCCTCTGAGATTTACAAATCAAGTCTTGAAGAAGAGGATGTGGCTTTTATTTTCAAAAAGTTCAGTTCCATACTGAAAAACAAAAGGATGAGTAAGTTTCCCAATAGACCTGCTCCCAGTGCTGCTGAAAAGCCAAAACCTAGCACTGAGAATGGATTCAAGAAATCAAGTTTTGACAATAAAAAATCCTCTGAGTCTGTCCAATGTAGGGCATGTCGTGGCTTTGGTCACTATGCCAATGACTGTGCTAACACACTTAAAAAGAAGGGAATGAGCTTAACTGCTACCCTTAGTGACAGTGAGGATGAAGATGAAGTGGCTAACATGTCTATAATCAATTGTCATTCTGTGTTCAATGCTTTCTCTGCAGATATAGAAGAAGGAACGTTTGAAGAAACTGTGGATATGGTCACAGATGTGTACACATCTGGCTTCACATCTGACCTAATGCTGAACTGTTTCTCTGTAAAAGGAGATTCTGATGATGAGGATAGGGACATTCCCTATGAGGAACTCTTTGCAACTTACAAGGAGTTGCATACAGATTGGTTAAAGAGAATGGACAAGATTGAGGTACTTGCTAAGGTAAATAAATCTCTTTCTGATAAATTAGCTATTTGTGAAGATGAAAAGTCTAGACTTTCAAAAGAAAATGATGATCAAAAAGATACCATTGCCAAACTTGAAGTCCTTGTGACCTAGAGAGAAGTTGAGCTTGAAAAATTCAAAAATGAGTGTGAAGAAGCTGAAAGTACTTTTACCAAGTTGAACAAAAGTAAAATGAAACTTGATGAAGCTATTTCTCTGGGTCAGCTCAACAAAACTGGTCTGGGCTTTGAAATAGGTAATTTTGTAAAGGAGAGATGTGAGGCTTCTACTTCAAAAAGTATGAAAAAACCAAGTTCTAAAGAAAAATCCTCTTTGAGTGAGAACAGGCCTAGGAAGAGACACTACATCTGTCATTATTGCTTTGCTCCTGGGTACATTAGACCCTTCTGTTACAAACTTAAGGCTGACAAGAAATCTGGTTACTTCAATCAGCCTCAGATGTGTGAGAAGATGTATACACATTCGAACACACATCCTAGTAATTGAGACCTCTGCACCACAAAAAGAAAGCTGTAAAGCAGTGGGTGGCCAAACTAAGTGCCACCTGTAATGTTGTTTACACTTCTCTCAAGAGTACTGTCTCTGGCTCTTGGTATTTTAATAGTGGGTGCTCTAGGCACATGACTGGGAACCAAACTGTTCTTCTTGACTATGAGTTAATTAGTGGGGGGGAAAGTGAACTTTGGTGGAGGTGCTCAAGGTAAAATTATTGGGAAAGGAACCCTAGATGTCAAGGGTCTCCCAAAACTGCACAATGTATACCATGTGGAAGGCTTGAAAGCCAACCTAATAAGCATCAGTCAACTGTGTGATGATGATCTTTATGTGAAGTTTGATAAACACTTGTGTGAAGTGTTTGATAAGGACAATAAGTGTGTATTTACTGGTCCTAGATCTGCTGACAATTGTTACCAATTTGGTGACAATCTTTCTTCCCTAAGCTCAAAAGCTAATGATGTCAATCTATGGCACCAAAAATTAGGGCATGCTAGCTGTAGAACTCTGAAAGAACTTCAAAGGTTTGAAGTTGTTAAAGACCTCCCTAAGCTGAACTTCAAGAACCTGATGTCTGTGGTTCATGTCAAAAGGGAAAACAAACAAAAGCATCACATAAAAAGGTCCAACAGTGCTCCACATCTAGGTATTTGGAGCTGATTCATACTATTTAATGGGACCTATTGAAGTAGAAATCTTTGGTAGGAAAAAGTATGCCTTCGTGTGTGTTTATGATTACTCTAGGTACACTTGGGTGATGTTCTTAACAGAAAAATTTGAAACAATTGGAGAATTCAAGAATTGGTACAAAAGGGTTAGAAATCTTTATGGTCTTAAGACTGTGAGGATTAGGTCTGACCATGGCACTGAATATGAGAACCAAATGTTTACTGCCTTTTGCAATTCTAAGGGAATCACACATGAATTTTCTGCACCAATCACTCCACAACAAAATGGAATTGCTAAAAGAAAGAATAGAACTTTGCAAGAAATGGCTAGGGTTATGTTAAGTTCTAAAAACCTATCCAAGAAATTTTGGGCAGAAGCTTTGAACACTGCCTGTCACATTGGCAATAGAGTGTTCCTTAGGATTGGTAGCACTGTCACTCCTTATCAAATCCTCCTTGGAAAGAAACCCACTGTGAAATACTTTCATGTGTTTGGGTGTGTTTGCTACATCCTCAATGATAGAGAATACTTCTCCAAATTTGATTCAAAGAGTGATAAAGCAATTTTTATGAGCTATTCCACTAATAGTAGAGCTTACAGAGTTTTTAATCTCAAAACTAAGACCATTATGAAATCTGCTAATGTTATTTTTGATGACTCACTTGATCTTAACCTCAAGACTGTTGAGGATGATGTTTCAGGTTGCTTACTAGACTGGAAGGATGCAGAAACAGGTGCTGAAGAACCAACAGAAACTACCAGTATTGAAAAACCTGCTGAACCTGAAAAGGATGTAACCAAGAATGTGGGCACATCTGCATCCACATCTGAACCCACATATGCTCCCACATCCACTCAAAATCCTGTAACTGAGGACAGTTCCTCTGAATCTAATCAGGATGATGCTCCAGAAGATAATGTGAATGGATGTGTGGATAGATCAAGGGATATTCCCTCTAAAATCCAGAAAAATTACCCTACTTCACAAGTTGTGGGAGATGTGCATGCTCAAGTGAGAACTAGACAGAAAGAAAAAGTGGACTATAGAAAGATGGCTGGTTTATGGAGTTGCTCCTCAGCATACTCCTAGGTAAACTTTTGCTGTTTTGTTTCAAAGATTGAACCTAAGAACATCACTGAAGCATTGAAAGATGCTGACTGGATTCTTGCTATGCAAGATGAGTTGATTCAATTTGAAAAGAATGAGGTTTGGACTCTTGTCCCTAGACCCTCACATGGAAATGTCATAGGAACCAATGGATTTTCAAGAACAAAACTGATGAGCAAGGTGTGATCATTAAAAATAAAGCTAGGTTAGTTGCTCAAGGTTACACTCAAATTGAGGGAGTTGATTTTGAAGAGACATTTGCTCCTGTTGCAAGGATTGAGTCCATTAGGCTTTTGTTAGCCATTGCTTGTTATCTCAAGATTACTCTTCATCAAATGGATGTTAAGAGTGTCTTTCTAAATGGGGTACTGAATGAGGAAGCCTATGTTGAACAACCTAAAGGCTTTGTGGATTCCAAGTTTCCTAACTATGTGTATAAGCTAAAGAAGGCTCTGTATGGGCTGAAGCAAGCCCCTAGAGCTTGGTATGGTAGGTTGACTGACCATTTGCTTCACCTAGGATTCAAGAGAGGTGAGGTTGACAAAACATTGTTTGTGAGAAAAAATAAAAAAGAGATCCTTGTGGCACAAATCTATGTAGATGATATTGTGTTTGGGTCAAATTCTGACCATATGCTAGCTGAGTTTGTGGATAGCATGACTTCCACATTTGAGATGAGTATGTTAGGTGAGTTGAATTATTTCTTGGGCTTACAGATAAAACAATTCAAAGATGGTATGTTCATCTCTCAGTCTAAATATGCCAAGAATCTTGTGAAAAAGTTTGAACTTGAACACTCCTCACATCAAAGGTATCTCATCTTAAAGCATGATTCAGATGGTGAGAGTGTTGACCAAACCCTGTACAGAAGCATGATTGGAAGTCTGCTTTATCTCACTGCAAGTAGGCCTGATATAATGTATAGTGTGTGTCTCTGTGCAAGATACCCAGCTAACCCAAAGGTGTCTCATCTTAAAGCCTTGAAAAGAATCATTAGATATGTGAGTGGGACTGTGAACCTAGGGCTGCATTATTCTAAAGAGACAAACACCAATTTGGTTGGCTATACAGACTCTGACTGGGCTGGAAATAGTGATGATAGAAAGAGTACTACTGGTGGATGCTTCTACCTAGGAAATAACCTTGTATCTTAGTCAGTAGGAAGCAAAATTGTGTGTCTTTATCCACTGCTGAGGCTGAGTATGTAGCTCTTGGAAGTTGCTGCACATAACTGCTTTGGATGAATCAAATGTTAAAAGATTATGGATTAAATAGCAAAATTTTGACTGCTTTTTGTGCTAACAAAAGTTCCTTGGACATATCTAAAAATCCTGTCCAACATTCTAGAACAAAGCACATTGATATTAGACATCATTTCATTAGGGATCTTGTAGAACAAAAAACTGTGTGTCTGGAATTTGTTGGAACTGAAAATCAATTGGCTGATATATTTACAAAGGCATTAGATTTGGAGAGATTTTCCTCCTTGAGGAAGTTTCTTGGTTTGTGTGATATCTAAGGTTGTGAGCACAAATGTGTCTCACATCCTCTAACACATTTGTATATTAGATTAACTGAAAAAAATCATGCATTAGCACGAACTATCTCAGTGTGGTCACTTGTGAGTTTTCATCTTTGACATTATTCTTATCACTTAATTGTGAGCACTTCCTGATCATGTTATCTTTTGGTGACTTGATATAACCTTCCTAGGTATCTCACAGTGGGTGCTTTAAAAAAATAAATAAATAAATAAATTAAGTGAGAAACAGCTGATTCACCCTTAGTATGAAGCCAGACCAGTGTGATCAAGTGATTATCATAAGAAATCTTGAAATCAAACTTGACAAGATCATTGGGAAAAAGGGCTATCTTTGGGATCAAAGTAAAGTGAAAGCTACTCACAATGAAAATATCCACAATAAAAAAAAAATGGGTGGATGCATCCTAGAGGCTGTGCAGATTGGATTATTGCTCATTGACTTTTTGTAATCTAAATGTGTCCCCAAATGTGACTCACATCCTATGCCACATCTGTGAGATGAGATTTTTTCCTTCACCTGTGTCACTACAAGGAAAACCGGATTTAGAGACGGAAAATTAGAGACGGACGGAATCTGTAGCTAATTTGGTGACAGATTAGAGACAGAACCAAAAATCAGAGACGGATTCGGATTCCGTCTCTAAATTAGAGACGGATTCAGATTCCATCTCTAATTCAGAGACGGAATGTGAATCCGTCTCTAATTTAGAGACGAAATCAGAATTCGTCTCTAATTTAGAGACGAAATCTGATTACGTCTCTAATTTAGAGACGGATTCAGATTCCGTCTCTAAATTTTAGAGACTGGTTTTGTATCTGTCTCTAAAATAGAGACAGATTCAGAATCCGTCTCTAAATTAGAAACAGATTCAGAATCCGTCTCTAAATTAGAGACAGGTTCAGAATCCGTCTCTAAACTTTAGAGACAGATTTTAACCCGTCTCTAATTTAGAGACAGATTTTTGAATCCATCTCTAATTTAGTGACAGATTCAACATCTGTCTCTAAAATTTAGAGACAGATTTAGTATCCGTCTCTAAATTTTACTTTTCTATATACTTTCATTTGTTTAGTTTTTTTCTATTTTTTTTATATAACTTTTTCTAAAAAAAACCACTAATTAACAAAGGCTAAAATATTGTTTTCTAGTCAATAAAAAAATTTTAAAAAAATAAAAAATAAATATAGGGTAGTCCGTCCCTCTTTTGAATTTTCTTCTATATACTTTCATTTGTTTAGTTTTTTTCTATCTCTTTTTCTATAAATTTTTCAAAAAAAAAAACCACTGATTAACAAAGGCTAAAATATTTTTTACTAGTCAATAATTTTTTTTTTAAAAATAAAAAATAAATATAGGGTAGTCCGTCCCTCTTTTGACTTTTCTTCTATATACTTTCATTTGTTTAGTTTTTTTCTATCTTTTTTTCTATAAATTTTTCTAAAAAAAACCACTGATTAAGAAAGGCTAAAATATTGTTTTCTAGTCAATAAATTTTTTTAAAAAAATAAATATAGGGTAGTCCGTCCCTATTTTGACTTTTCTTATATATACTTTCATTTGTTTAGTTTTTTTCTATCTTTTTTTATATAACTTTTTCTAAAAAAAACCACTGATTAATAAAGGCTAAAATATTATTTTCTAGTCAATAAAATTTTTTAAAAAAAATAAAAATAAATATAGGGTAGTCCGTCCCTCTTTTGACTTTTCTTTTATATACTTTCATTTGTTTAGTTTTTTCTATCTTTTTTTATATAACTTTTTCTAAAAAAAACCACTGATTAACAAAGGCTAAAATATTATTTTCTAGTCAATAAAATTTTTTTAAAAAAATAAAAAATAAATATAGGGTAGTCCGCCCCTCTTTTGACTTTTCTTCTATATACTTTCATTTGTTTAGTTTTTTTCAATCTTTTTTTCTATAACTTTTTCTAAAAAAAAAACCACTGATTAACAGAGGCTAAAATATTGTTTTCTAGTCAATAAAATTTTTTAAAAAAAATAAAAAATAAATATAGGGTAGTCCGTCCCTCTTTTGACTTTTCTTCTATATAATTTCATTTGTTTAGTTTTTTTCTATCTTTTTTCTATAAATTTTTCTAAAAAAACCACTGATTAACAAAGGCCAAAATATTGTTTTCTAGTCAATAATTTTTTAAAAAAAAATAAAAAATAAATATAGGGTAGTCCGTCCCTATTTTGACTTTTCTTCTATATACTTTCATTTGTTTAGTTTTTCTATCTTTTTTTATATAACTTTTTCTAAAAAAACCACCGATTAACAAAGGCTAAAATATTGTTTTCTAGTCAATAAAATTTTTTAAAAATAAAAAATAAATATAGGGTAGTCCGTCCCTCTTTTGACTTTTCTTCTATATACTTTCATTTGTTTAGTTTTTTTTTATCTTTTTTTCTATAAATTTTTCTAAAAAAAACCACTGATTAACAAAGGCTAAAATATTATTTTCTAGTCAATAATTTTTCTTAAAAAAAATAAAAAATAAATATAGGGTAGTCTGTCCCTATTTTGACTTTTCTTCTATATACTTTCATTTGTTTAGTTTTTTTCTATCTTTTTTCTATAAATTTTTCTAAGAAAAACCACTGATTAACAAAGGCTAAAATATTGTTTTCTAGTCAATAATTTTTTTAAAAAAATAAATAAATATAGGGTAGTCCGTCCCTATTTTGACTTTTCTTCTATATACTTTCATTTGTTTAGTTTTTTTCTATTTTTTTTATATAACTTTTTCTAAAAAAAACCACTAATTAACAAAGGCTAAAATATTGTTTTCTAGTCAATAAAAAATTTTTTAAAAAATAAAAAATAAATATAGGGTAGTCCGTCCCTCTTTTGACTTTTCTTCTATATACTTTCATTTGTTTAGTTTTTTTTCTATCTTTTTTTATATAACTTTTTCTAAAAAAAAAACCACTGATTAACAAAGGCTAAAATATTTTTTTCTAGTCAATAAAATTTTTTTTAAAAAATAAAAAATTAATACTCCCTCCGTCCCACCTTAGTGTAGACTTCTTTCCTTTTTCGTCCGTCCCACCTTAGTGTAGACTGCCAAAATTAGAAAGTTTTTTATTATTTTTTATTTTCCCTACCCCACCCACTCATTCTCTCTCTTCATTTTTCACCATACAATTTATTCAACCAATCTACTATTCACTCCACTCATTCTCTCTCTTCATTTTCTACCACACATTTTCATTATCTTAATAATATTCCTTAGTTATTGTGCCCACCACCTTAGTCTACACTAAGGTGGGACGGAGGGAGTATAGGGTAATCCGTCCCTCTTTTGACTTTTCTTCTATATACTTTCATTTGTTTAGTTTTTTTCTATCTTTTTTTCTATAAATTTTTTTAAAAAAAACCACTGATTAAGAAAGGCTAAAATATTTTTTTCTAGTCAATAAATTTTTTAAAAAAAATAAATATAGGGTAGTCTGTCCCTATTTTGACTTTTCTTCTATATACTTTCATTTGTTTAGTTTTTTTCTATCTTTTTTTATATAACTTTTTCTAAAAAAAACCACTGATTAACAAAGGCTAAAATATTGTTTTTTAGTCAATAATTTTTTTTAAAAAAAAAATAAAAAATAAATATAGGGTAGTCCGTCCCACTTTTGACTTTTCTTCTATATACTTTCATTTGTTTAGTTTTTTTCTATCTTTTTTTATATAACTTTTTCTAATAAAAACCACTGATAAACAAAGGTTAAAATATTGTTTTCTAGTCAATAAAATTTTTTTACAAAAATAAAAAATAAATATAGGGTAGTCTGTCCCTCTTTTGAGTTTTCTTCTATATACTTTAATTTGTTTAGTTTTTTTCTATCTTTTTTTATATAACTTTTTCTAAAAAAAAAAACACTGATTAACAAAGGCTAAAATATTGTTTTCTAGTCAATAAAATTTTTTTAAAAATAAAAAATAAATATAGGGTAGTCCGTCGAATTTTTTCCCAAATAATCCCGTTTTACTTTTTTATTTACGAAAATGACTTACTGTTCAAACTATTGCCCAGAATGTCCTCTTTTTTGAAACTCGCTACACCGTGTAGCGAGTTTGACTAGGGTTTGTCAAAACTCGCTACACCGTGTAGCGAGTTTAGGGTAATTAATATTGACCGCTTGGAAATTAATTAGGGCATTTAATTAACCTAAACTCGCTACACTGTGTAGCGAGTTTGGTTAAACCTAATTAAACTCGCTACACGGTGTAGCGAGTTTGATTTGGATCCGTATTCCCTTATTTTATTTAATTCTTCTCTTCTCTTCCTTCTTTCTTTCTTTCTATATATATATTATATATATATATATATATATATATATATATATATATATATATATATATATATATATATATATATTATTATATATATATATATATAATAATAAATAAGAAAGAGGAAGTCCTTTAAAAGTCCTCTCACTAAGAGGTCCCAAAGGAACTTGAAAAACAATGAAGATGAATCATCTATTTATAGTGGAAGAAAGATTTGAAAAATGTAGGATACATCTATGTGGGAAACACAAAAAATATTTAAATTTAGAGATGGTGGGAAAAACAAAAATTTCATTTTTCAAATATTCACATGGATCATTATCCAAGCAACATCTTCACCATTAAATGCATCACATCCAATGGTCCAAATTCATCCCATAAAAAAAAAACACACTTTCATTTGATTGGCCCTTTAATATTCACATGGATTATCAATAAATCAATCTATACCATTAATCTCACTCAAATCCAATGGTCCTAATTCACCATTGGATGTGATGCATTTAATGGTGAAGATGTTGCTTGGATAATGATCCATGTGAATATTTGAAAAATGAAATTTTTGGAGGCAAATGAAATTTTGTTTTTCCCACCATCTCTAAATTCAAATATTTTTTGTGTTTCCCACATAGATGTATCCTACATTTTTCAAATCTTTCTTCTACTATAAATAGATGATTCATCTTCATTGTTTTTCAAGTTCCTTTGGGACCTCTCTTAGTGAGAGGACTTTTAAAGGGACTTCCTCTTTCTTATTTATTATTTTATATATATATATATATAAATAATATATATATATATATATATATATATATATATATATAATATATATATATATAATATATATAGAAAGAAAGAAGGAAGAGAAGAGAAGAATTAAATAAAATAAGGGAATTCGGACCCAAATCAAACTCGCTACACCGTGTAGCGAGTTTAATTAGGTTTGGCCAAACTCGCTACACGGTGTAGCGAGTTTAGGTTAATTAAATGCCTTAATTAATTTTCAAACGGCTAAATTTAATTACCCTAAACTCGCTACACGGTGTAGCGAGTTTTGACCAGATCCAAGTCAAACTCGCTACACGGTGTAGCGATTTTCAAAAAAAGGGACATTCTGGGCAATAGTTTGAACAGTGAGTCATTTTGGTAAATAAAAAAGTAAAAAAGGATTATTTGAGAAAAAATTCGTAGTCCGTCCCTATTTTGACTTTTCTTATATATACTTTCATTTGTTTAGTTTTTTTCTATCTTTTTTTATATAACTTTTTCTAAAAAAAACCACTGACTAATAAAGGCTAAAATATTATTTTCTAGTCAATAAAATATTTTTAAAAAAATAAAAAATAAATGTAGAATAGTCCGTCCCTCTTTTGACTTTTCTTTTATATACTTTCATTTGTTTAGTTTTTTCTATCTTTTTTTATATAACTTTTTCTAAAAAAAATCACTGATTAACAAAGGCTAAAATATTATTTTCTAGTCAATAAAATTTTTTTAAAAAAATAAAAAATAAATATAGGGTAGTCGCCCCTCTTTTGACTTTTCTTCTATATACTTTCATTTGTTTAGTTTTTTTCAATCTTTTTTTCTATAACTTTTTCTAAAAAAAAAACCACTGATTAACAGAGGCTAAAATATTGTTTTCTAGTCAATAAAATTTTTTTAAAAAAATAAAAAATAAATATAGGATAGTCCGTCCCTCTTTTGACTTTTCTTCTATATAATTTCATTTGTTTAGTTTTTTTCTATCTTTTTTTCTATAAATTTTTCTAAAAAAAACCACTGATTAACAAAGGCCAAAATATTGTTTTCTAGTCAATAATTTTTTTTAAAAAAAATAAAAAATAAATATAGGGTAGTCCGTCCCTATTTTGACTTTTCTTCTATATACTTTCATTTGTTTAGTTTTTTTCTATCTTTTTTTATATAACTTTTTCTAAAAAAAACCACTGATTAACAAAGGCTAAAATATTGTTTTCAAGTCAATAAATTTTTTTTAAAAAAATAAAAAATAAATATAGGGTAGTCCGTCCCTCTTTTGACTTTTCTTCTATATACTTTCATTTGTTTAGTTTTTTTCTATCTTTTTTTCTATAAATTTTTCTAAAAAAAACCACTGATTAACAAAAGCTAAAATATTGTTTTCTAGTCAATAATTTTTTTTAAAAAAAATAAAAAATAAATATAGGGTAGTCCGTCCCTATTTTGACTTTTCTTCTATATACTTTCATTTGTTTAGTTTTTTTCTATCTTTTTTCTATAAATTTTTCTAAGAAAAACCACTGATTAACAAAGGCTAAAATATTGTTTTCTAGTCAATAATTTTTTTTAAAAAAAATAAAAAATAAATATAGGGTTGTCCGTCCCTATTTTGACTTTTCTTCTATATACTTTCATTTGTTTAGTTTTTTTCTATCTTTTTTTATATAACTTTTTCTAAAAAAAACCACTAATTAACAAAGGCTAAAATGTTGTTTTCTAGTCAATAAATTTTTTTTAAAAAAATAAAAAATAAATATAGGGTAGTCCGTCCCTCTTTTGACTTTTCTTCTATATACTTTCATTTGTTTAGTTTTTTTCTATCTTTTTTTATATAACTTTTTCTAAAAAAAACACTGATTAACTTAGGCTAAAATATAGTTTTCTAGTCAATAAATTTTTTTTAAAAAAATAAAAAATAAATATAGGGTAGTCCGTCCCTCTTTTGACTTTTCTTCTATATAATTTCATTTGTTTAGTTTTTTTCTATCTTTTTTTCTATAAATTTTTCTAAAAAAACCACTGATTAACAAAGGCTAAAATATTATTTTCTAGTCAATAAAAAAATTTTAAAAAATAAAAAATAAATATAGGGTAGGCCGTCCCTATTTTGACTTTTCTTCTATATACTTTCATTAGTTTAGTTTTTTTCTATCTTTTTTTATATAAATTTTTCTAAAAAAACCACTGATTAACAAAGGCTAAAATATTGTTTTCTAGTCAATAAAAAATTTTTAAAAAAATAAAAATAAATATAGGGTAGTCCGTCCCTCTTTTGACTTTTCTTCTATATACTTTCATTTGTTTAGTTTTTTTCTATCTTTTTTAATATAACTTTTTCTAAAAAAACCACTGATTAAAAAAGGCTAAAATATTATTTTCTAGTCAATAAAATTTTTTTAAATAAATAAAAAATAAATATAGGGTAGTCCGTCCCTCTTTTGACATTTCTTCTATATATACTTTCATTTGTTTAGTTTTTTTCAATCTTTTTTTCTATAACTTTTTCTAAAAAACCACTGATTAACAAAGGCTAAAATATTGTTTTCTAGTCAATAAAATTTTTTTAAAAAATAAAAAATAAATATAGGGTAGTCCGTCCCTCTTTTGACTTTTCTTCTATATAATTTCATTTGTTTAGTTTTTTTCTATCTTTTTTTCTATAAATTTTTCTAAAAAAAACCACTGATTAACAAAGGCTAAAATATTGTTTTCTAGTCAATAATTTTTTTAAAAAAATAAAAATAAATATAGGGTAGTCCGTCCCTATTTTGACTTTTCTTCTATATACTTTCATTTGTTTAGTTTTTTTCTATCTTTTTTTCCATTACTTTTTCTAATAAAAATCACTGATTAACAAAGGCTAAAATATTATTTTCTAGTCAATAAAAAATTTTAAAAAAAATAAAAAATAAATATAGGGTAGTCCGTCCCTCTTTTGACTTTTCTTCTATATACTTTCATTTGTTTAGTTTTTTTCTATCTTTTTTTCTATAACTTTTTCTAAAAAAAACCACTGATTAACAAAGGCTAAAATATTGTTTTCTAGTCAATAAATTTTTTTTAAAAAAATAAAAAATAAATATAGGATAGTCCGTCCCTCTTTTGACTTTTCTTCTATATAATTTCATTTGTTTAGTTTTTTTCTATCTTTTTTTCTATAAATTTTTCTAAAAACCACTGATTAACAAAGGCTAAAATATTGTTTTCTAGTCAATAAATTTTTTTAAAAAAATAAAAAATAAATATAGGGTAGTCCGTCCCTCTTTTGACTTTTCTTCTCTATACTTTCATTTGTTTAGTTTTTTCTATCTTTTTTTATATAATTTTTTTTAAAAAAACCACTAATTAACAAAGCCTAAAATATTGTTTTCTAGTCAATAAATTTTTTTTAAAAAAATAAAACATAAATATAGGGTAGTCCGTCCCTCTTTTGACTTTTCTTCTATATACTTTCATTTGTTTAGTTTTTTTCTATCTTTTTTCTATAAATTTTTCTAAGAAAAACCACTGATTAACAAAGGCTAAAATATTGTTTTCTAGTCAATAATTTTTTTTAAAAAAATAAAAAATAAATATAGGGTAGTCCGTCCCTATTTTGACTTTTCTTCTATATACTTTCATTTGTTTAGTTTTTTTCTATCTTTTTTCTATAACTTTTTCTAAAAAAAACCACTGATTAACAAAGGCTAAAATATTGTTTTCTAGTCAATAAATTTTTTTAAAAAATAAAAAATAAATATAGGGTAGTCCGTCCCTCTTTTGACTTTTCTTCTATATACTTTCATTTGTTTAGTTTTTTTCTATCTTTTTCTATAACTTTTTCTAAAAAAACCACTGATTAACAAAGGCTAAAATATTTTTTTCTAGTCAATAAAATTTTTTTACACAAATCAAAAATAAATATCGGGTAGTCAGTCCCTCTTTTGCCTTTTCTTCTCTATACTTTCATTTGTTTAGTTTTTTTCTATCTTTTTTCTATAAATTTTTCTAAAAAAACCACTGATTAACAAAGGCTAAAATATTATTTTCTAGTCAATAAAAATTTTTTAAAAAATAAAAATAAATATAGGGTAGTCCGTCCCTCTTTTGACTTTTCTTCTATATACTTTCATTTGTTTAGTTTTTTCTATCTTTTTTTTCTATAACTTTTTCTAAAAAAAAACCACTGATTAACAAAGGCTAAAATATTGTTTTCTAGTTAATAAAAAATTTTTAAAAAAATAAAAAATAAATATCGGGTAGTCCGTCCCTCTTTGGAATTTTCTTCTATATACTTTCATTTGTGTAGTTTTTTTGCTATCTTGTTTCTATAATTTTTTCTAATAACCCACTGATTAACAAAGGCTAAAATATTATCTTATAGTCAATAAAATTTTTTTAAAAAATAAAAATAAATATAGGGTAGTCCGTCCCTCTTTTGACTTTTCTTCTATATACTTTCATTTGTTTAGTTTTTTTCTATCTTTTTTTCTATAACTTTTCTTTAAAAAAACCACTGATTAAAAAAGGCTAAAATATTGTTTTCTAGTCAATAAAATTTTTTTAAAAAATAAAAAATAAATATAGGGTAGTCCGTCCCTCTTTTGACTTTTCTTCTATATACTTTCATTTGTTTAGTTTTTTTCTATCTTTTTTCTATAACTTTTTCTAAAAAAACCACTTATTAACAAAGGCTAAAATATTGTTTTCTAGTCAACAAAATTTTTTTTAAAAAAATAAAAATAAATATAGGGTATTCCGTCCCTCTTTTGACTTTTCTTCTATATACTTTCATTTGTTTAGTTTTTTTCAATCCTTTTTTATATAACTTTTTCTAAAAAAATCACTGATTAACAAAGGCTAAAATATTATTTTCTAGTCAATAAAATTTTATAAAAATAAAAAATAAATATAGGGTAGTCCGTCCCTCTTTTGACTTTTCTTCTATATACTTTCATTTGTTTAGTTTTTTTCTATCTTTTTTTCTATAACTTTTTCTAAAAAAAAAACCACTGATTAACAAAGGCTAAAGTATTGTTTTCTAGTCAATAAAAAAATTTAAAAAAATAAAAATAAATATAGGGTAGTCCGTCCCTCTTTTGACTTTTCTTCTATATACTTTCATTTGTTTAGTTTTTTCTATCTTTTTTCTATAACTTTTTCTAAAAAAACCACTGATTAACAAAGGCTAAAATATTGTTTTCTAGTCAATAAATTTTTTTAAAAAAATAAAAAATAAATATAGGGTAGTCCGTCCCTCTTTTGACTTTTCTTCTATATACTTTCATTTGTTTAGTTTTTTTCTATCTTTTTTCTATAACTTTTTCTAAAAAACCACTGATTAACAAAGGCTAAAATATTGTTTTCTAGTCAATAAATTTTTTTAAAAAAATAAAAATAAATATAGGGTAGTCCGTCCCTCTTTTGACTTTTCTTCTATATACTTTCATTTGTTTAGTTTTTTTCTATCTTTTTTTCTATAACTTTTTCTAAAAAACCACTGATTAACAAAGGCTAAAATATTGTTTTCTAGTCAATAATTTTTTTTAAAAAAATAAAAATAAATATAGGGTAGTCCGTCCCTCTTTTGACTTTTCTTCTATATACTTTCATTTGTTTAGTTTTTTTCTATCTTTTTTCTATAACTTTTTCTAAAAAAACCACTGATTAACAAAGGCTAAAATATTGTTTTCTAGTCAATAAATTTTTTAAAAAAATAAAAAATAAATATAGGGTAGTCCGTCCCTCTTTTGACTTTTCTTCTATATACTTTCATTTGTTTAGTTTTTTTCTATCTTTTTTCTATAACTTTTTCTAAAAAACCACTGATTAACAAAGGCTAAAATATTGTTTTCTAGTCAATAAATTTTTTTTAAAAAAATAAAAATAAATATAGGGTAGTCCGTCCCTCTTTTGACTTTTCTTCTATATACTTTCATTTGTTTAGTTTTTTTCTATCTTTTTTTTCTATAACTTTTTCTAAAAAAAACCACTGATTAACAAAGGCTAAAATATTATTTTCTAGTCAATAAAATTTTTTAAAAAAATAAAAAATAAATATAGGGTAGTCCGTCCCTCTTTTGACTTTTCTTCTATATACTTTCATTTGTTTAGTTTTTTTCTATCTTTTTTTCTATAACTTTTTCTAAAAAAAACACTGATTAACAAAGGCTAAAATATTGTTTTCTAGTCAATAAAAAATTTTAAAAATAAAAATAAATATAGGGTAGTCCGTCCCTGTTTTGACTTTTCTTCTATATACTTTCATTTGTTTATTTTTTTCTATCTTTTTTCTATAAATTTTTCTAAAAAAACCACTGATTAACAATGCTAAAATACTGTTTTCTAGTCAATAAAAAAATTTTAAAAAAATAAAAAATAAATATAGGGTAGTCCGTCCCTCTTTTGACTTTTCTTCTATATACTTTCATTTGTTTAGTTTTTTTCTATCTTTTTTCTATAACTTTTTCTAAAAAAACCACTGATTAACAAAGGCTAAAATATTGTTTTCTAGTCAATAAATTTTTTTAAAAAAATATATATATAGGGTAGTCCGTCCCTCTTTTGACTTTTCTTCTATATACTTTCATTTGTTTAGTTTTTTTCTATCTTTTTTTCTATAACTTTTTCTAAAAAAACCACTGATTAACAAAGGCTAAAATATTGTTTTCTAGTCAATAAAATTTTTTTTAAAAAAATAAAAATAATTATAGGGCAGTCCGTTCCTCTTTTGACTTTTCTTCTATATACTTTCATTTGTTTAGTTTTTTCTATCTTTTTTTCTATAAATTTTTCTAAAAAAACCACTGATTAACAAAGGCTAAAATATTGTTTTCTAGTCAATAAATTTTTTAAAAAATAAAAAATAAATATAGGGTAGTCCATCCCTCTTTTGACTTTTCTTCTATATACTTTCATTTGTTTAATTTTTTTCTATCTTTTTTCCTATAACTTTTTCTAAAAAAAATCACTGATTAACAAAATCTAAAATATTGTTTTCTAGTCAATAAAATTTTTAAAAAAATATAAAATAAATATAGGGCAGTCCGTCCCTCTTTTGACTTTTCTTCTATATACTTTCATTTCTTTAGTTTTTTTCTATCTTTTTTCTATAACTTTTTCTAAAAAAACAACTGATTAACAAAGGCTAAAATATTGTTTTCTAGTCAATAAAAAAAAAAAAATATAGGATAGTCCGTCCCTCTTTTGACTTTTCTTCTATATACTTTCATTTGTTTAGTTTTTTTTTCTATCTTTTTTTCTATAAATTTTTCTAATAAAAACCACTAATTAACAAAGGCTAAAATATTGTTTTCTAGTCAATAAAATTTTTTAAAAAATATAAAATACATATAGGGTAGTCCGTCCCTCTTTTGACTTTTCTTCTATATACTTTCATTTGTTTAGTTTTTTTCTATCTTTTTTTGTATAACTTTTTCTAAAAAACCACTGATTAACAAAGGCTAAAATATTGTTTTCTAGTCAATAAATTTTTTTAAAAAAATAAAAATAAATATAGGGTAGTCCGTCCCTCTTTTGACTTTTCTTCTATATACTTTCATTTGTTTAGTTTTTTCTATCTTTTTTCTATAACTTTTTCTAAAAAACCACTGATTAACAAAGGCTAAAATATTGTTTTCTAGTCAATAAAATTTTTTTAAAAAATAAAAAATAAATATAGGGTAGTCCGTCCCTCTTTTGACTTTTCTTCTATATACTTTCATTTATTTAGTTTTTTTCTATCTTTTTTCTATAAATTTTTCTAAAAACCACTGATTAACAAAGGCTAAAATATTGTTTTCTAGTCAATAAAAATTTTTAAAAAAATAAAAAATAAATATAGGGTAGTCCGTCCTCTTTTGACTTTTCTTCTATATACTTTCATTTGTTTAGTTTTTTTCTATCTTTTTTCTATAACTTTTTCTAAAAAACCACTGATTAACAAAGGCTAAAATATTGTTTTCTAGTCAATAAATTTTTTTAAAAAAATAAAAAATAAATATAGGGTAGTCCGTCCCTCTTTTGACTTTTTCTTCTATATACTTTCATTTGTTTAGTTTTTTCTATCTTTTTTCTATAACTTTTTCTAAAAAAACCACTGATTAACAAAGGCTAAAATATTGTTTTCTAGTCAATAAATTTTTTTAAAAAATAAAAAATAAATATAGGGTAGTCTGTCCCTCTTTTGACTTTTCTTCTATATACTTTCATTTGTTTAATTTTTTTCTATCTTTTTTTTTCTATAACTTTTTCTAAAAAAACCACTGATTAACAAATGCTAAAATATTATTTTCTAGTCAATAAAAAATTAATAAAAAATAAATATAGGGTAGTCGCCCCTCTTTTGACTTTTCTTCTATATACTTTCATTTGTTTAGTTTTTTTCTATCTTTTTTCTATAACTTTTTCTAAAAAACCACTGATTAACAAAGGCTAAAATATTGTTTTCTAGTCAATAAAAATTTTTAAAAAAATAAAAATAAATATAGGGTAGTCCGTCCCTCTTTTGACTTTTCTTCTATATACTTTCATTTGTTTAGTTTTTTCTATCTTTTTTCTATAACTTTTTCTAAAAAAACCACTGATTAACAAAGGCTAAAATATTGTTTTCTAGTCACTAAAATTTTTTTAAAAAATAAAAAATAAATATAGGGTAGTCCGTCCCTCTTTTGACTTTTTCTTCTATATATACTTTCATTTGTTTAGTTTTTTTCTATCTTTTTTATATAACTTTTTCTAAAAAAAAAACCACTGATTAACAAAGGCTAAAATATTGTTTTCTAGTCAATAAAATTTTTTAAAAAAATAAAAAAATAAATATAGGGTAGTCCGTCCCTCTTTTGACTTTTCTTCTATATACTTTCATTTGTTTAGTTTTTTTCTATCTTTTTTCTATAACTTTTTCTAAAAAACCACTGATTAACAAAGGCTAAAATATTGTTTTCTAGTCAATAAAATTTTTTTAAAAAATAAAAAATAAATATAGGGTAGTCCGTCCTCTTTTGACTTTTCTTCTATATACTTTCATTTGTTTAGTTTTTTTCTATCTTTTTTCTATAACTTTTTCTAAAAAAAAACCACTGATTAACAAAGGCTAAAATATTGTTTTCTAGTCAATAAATTTTTTTTAAAAATAAAAATAAATATAGGGTAGTCCGTCCCTCTTTTGACTTTTCTTCTATATACTTTCATTTGTTTAGTTTTTTTCTATCTTTTTCTATAACTTTTTCTAAAAAAACCACTGATTAACAAAGGCTAAAATATTGTTTTCTAGTCAATAAAATTTTTTAAAAAAATAAAAAATAAATATAGGGTAGTCCGTCCCTCTTTTGACTTTTCTTCTATATACTTTCATTTGTTTAGTTTTTTTCTATCTTTTTTCTATAAATTTTTCTAAAAAAACCACTGATTAACAAAGGCTAAAATATTGTTTTCTAGTCAATAATTTTTTTTAAAAAAATAAAAAATAAATATAGGGTAGTCCGTCCCTATTTTGACTTTTCTTCTATATACTTTCATTTGTTTAGTTTTTTCTATCTTTTTTTATATAACTTTTTCTAAAAAAACCACTGATTAACAAAGCGCTAAAATATTGTTTTCTAGTCAATAAATTTTTTAAAAAATAAAAAATAAATATAGGGTAGTCCGTCCCTCTTTGACTTTTCTTCTATATACTTTCATTTGTTTAGTTTTTTTCTATCTTTTTTTCTATAACTTTTTCTAAAAAACCACTGATTAACAAAGGCTAAAATATTGTTTTCTAGTCAATAAAATTTTTTTAAAAAATAAAAATAAATATAGGGTAGTCCGTCCCTCTTTTGACTTTTCTTCTATATACTTTCATTTGTTTAGTTTTTTTCTATCTTTTTTCTATAACTTTTTCTAAAAAAACCACTGATTAACAAAGGCTAAAATATTGTTTTCTATTCAATAGATTAACAAAGGCTAAAATATTATTTTCTAGTCAATAAAATTTTTTTTAAAAATAAATAAATATAGGGTAGTCCGTCCCTCTTTTGACTTTTCTTCTATAAGGAGCAAGTATAAAGTTTAGCAGGTATAGGGTATAGGGTATAGGGGTTTAGTGGTTTAGGGTTTAGGGTTTAGGGTATAGGGTTATAGGATTTAGGGGTTTAGGGTTTAGGGTTATAGGGTTTAGGGTACAGTGCAGGTGCAATGTAAGGTTTAGGTAGGGTTATAGGGTCTTAGGATTTAGGAGTATAGGGGTTAGGGTTTAGGGTTAGGGGGTTTAGGAGGTTCAAGGGTTTAGGGTATAGGGTTTGAGTGTAGGGTTTAGGGTTTAGGAGTGTAGGATTTAGGGTTTAGGGGTTAAGTTAGGAGCATAGTTTAGGTTTAGGGTATAGGGTTTTAGGGTATGTGGTGTTAGGGTTTTTAGTGGTGTAGGGTTTAGGGTTTAGGGTTTAGGATTTGGGGTTTATACCACCCTAAGCCCCAAACCCTAAACCCTAAAATATAAGCCCTAAACCCTATACTCCCTATACCCTAAACCTGTATACCCTAAATACTGTGCTGAATGATTCCTACGACCCTAAACCCTATGACCCTGTGGACTCCTAAACTGTCTGCAAACCCTATACCCTATACCCTATAAATTTAAACCCTAGTACATGTAATACCCTAAACCCTGAATACCCTATACCAAACTTACTTAAACCCTATACCCTACTTACCCTAAATGCCCTAAACCCTATACCCTAAACCCTATACCCTAAACCCTAGACCACTAAACCCTAAGACCCTAGGCCACTAAACCCTAAACCCTCTGTGCTATACCCTATACCTGGGCTAAACCCTGAATTACCATAAACGATGCTATACTGACCCGTAATCTGCAAACCACAATGCCTAAACTGCTTAGACCACTATACCCTGCAAACCACTTATAAACCCTATGCCGTACTTACCCTAAACCCTATACCTAAGGTTCTGTACCCTAAACCCCATACCCTAAACCCTATACCCTAAACCCTAAACCCTATACCCTAAACCCTATACCACTAAACCCTATACCCTAAACCCCTAAACCCTAAATCCTATACTCTGCATACCCTGGAAATCATAAAACCCATATCATACTGCTAAACCCTATCTTTTTATATAATTTTTTCTAAAAAAATACTAATTAACAAAGTTTAAAATATTATTTTCGAGTCAATAAAAAATAAAAAATAAAAAAAAATATAGGGTAGCCGAATCACTCTTTTGATTTTTCTTCTATATACTTTCATTTGTTTAGTTTTTTTCTATCTTTTTTATATACATTTTTGTAAAAAAAATCACTAATTAACAAAGTCTAATAATTTGTAAAGAAATAAAAGTATATAATATAAAAATATTTACTTTTTTAATATTATGTATTATTACTAGTTATTATTAATATTATTATTAAGTATTATTATTAATTATATAATAATAATTATTAATATATTCAACTATTTAATTGAATAATTAACAATAGCATCTCATTATTAGTATTATTATTAAAGTATTATTACTAATAATTTTTTAAAAGAAATAAAAGTATATAATATAAAAACATTTACTTTTATGATATTATGTATTATTACTAGTTATTATTAATATTATTATTAAGTATTATTATTAATTATATAATAATAATAATTAATAATTCAACTATTTAATTGAATAATTAACAATAGCATCATTATTAGTATTATTATTAAGTATTATTACTAATAATTTTTAAAGAAATAAAAGTATATAATATAAAAATATTTACTTTTTTGATATTATGTATTATTTCTAGTTATTATTAATATT